>JASXSY010000595.1:0-81540 GCA_034509805.1 Sipha maydis
TTGCAAATTCTAATTTTTTTTTTTATTTTTAATTTTTTTATTTTTATTTGGCTTTAAAAAATAGTTACTGTTGCTCATAATGAATTCAAATCTTAATGAAATGAGAATTTATTAAATATGAGTCAAAGACATATTACAATTTACAAATAGCATTTAATATGCATAGTGATTAAAGACATGGTTATTATTGAGAAAGAAAATAATTTAGACTACGGAATAAACAATTTGTATTTAATATCTGTTTGAAAGGAAATTACGGGATTTATTAATGCAAAAAGATCGAAAATAAATTTCGAAAATGACTTATCGTCCATAGGGATATTAAGTAATAAGATATTATTATATTCATTGATAGAGGCTAGAGAAACTTTATTTAACTGGAATGTTTTTTTTCTATTGGTGTAACCGTCTGAGGAGTGATCTCTCGTACATTTAACACAATGTGAAAGATGATGGTGATAGACATTATATCGCAAAATCATACATGCACGTACATCCTATAATAATAATACATACATTTCGTATTAAATTGTTCCATTCGTCCAACTGTAGTGATACCATTTTTTGTCTTACTGGCGCACACGTACCAATATTGCCTACTCAGAGCGCCGCGTTTTGGTTCGTTGCGTAGCTTAACGTTACGTAATATATGACGAACAAAATCTTCTTCTTCTTCTTCTTCTACTTCGCCTTCCTCCCAACTATTTGGGGTCGGCCACCCTTGTCCTACACCTCCACTTTACTCGGTCAATCACATCTCCTCTGCACACACCGACAGCCCTCATGTCATTCTTCAAAGTCTCCAACCATCTCTTTTTTGGTCTTCCTCTTCCTCTTTTCCCTTCAACGTCCATCTTCATAACCACTCTTACTGCATTCGTTTCCTCTCGCCTCATCACATGCCCAAACCATCTTAGCCTATTTTCTCTCATCTTGTCCACAATTGGCGCTACACCAACACTACCTCTCACGTATTCATTCCTTATTCTATCTTCTCTTGTCACTCCACTCAACCATCTAAGCATTCTCATTTCCGCGACACTCATACTTTGTTCTATTCTCTTGTTAACCGCCCAACACTCTGAACCATACAGCATAGTTGGTCTCACTACACTTTTATAAAATTTACCTTTCAGCCTAATTGGAATTCTCTTATCGCATAACACGCCCGATGCTTCTCTCCATTTCATCCACCCGCACTTAATCCTATGTTTTACATCAATGTCAAAGCCCCCGTCCTTTTGAACAAAAGATCCTAAGTATTTAAAGCTCTCAACTTCACCTATCACATCACCATCTATTGTCAGTTGTCTCCTCATTCCTTCAACTTCTTGGTCTCTTTGTCCAAAATCATACTCAATATACTCAGTTTTATTTCTACTAATTCTCAATCCCTTTTCTTCGAGGGCTAACTTCCACTCATTTAACCTATTATTGACAACTTCTAGGTTTTCTCCTATCAGAACTATATCATCCGCAAACATCATACACCATGGTATCTCACCCTGTATCTCCTTTGAAACCTCATCCATTACCACTGAGAACAGGTAGGGGCTTAGAGCTGACCCCTGGTGCACACCTACTCCTATACTGAAACCTTCTGATACTCCACACCGACTCTTGACACTAGTACTCGACCCTTCATACATATCCTGGATCAAATTAACATACATTTTTGGGACATTTTTCCTCATTAATGCCCACCTTAAAACTTCCCTTGGCACCCTGTCATACGCCTTTTCTAAATCTATAAACACCATGCATAGTTTTTTATTCTTTTCTCTGTACTTCTCTACTAATTGCCTAACACAAAATAATGGCTCCATTGTCGATTTTCCTGGCATAAAACCAAACTGGTTTCCTGATATCGAGGTCTCACTTCTTATCCTCTTCTCTATAATCTTTTCCCAGATCTTCATACTATGACTCATGAGCTTTATTCCTCTATAGTTCCCACATTCTTGTATGTCTCCTTTTCCTTTAAATATTGGTACAATAAAACTCTTTCTCCAATCTTCTGGCATTTTTCCCTCTATCAGTATCTTATTAAAAAGATTTTTCAACCACCCAATGCTTACATCTCCTAACATTTTCCACACCTCTACAGGTACTCCATCTGGTCCTACCGCTTTTTTCTTTTTCATCGCCTTCACCGCATCTCTCACTTCCTCCTCGCCCACTAGACCAATCAATCCTTCATTCCATGACATACTCTCTAAAACTTCTTTTGGATATTCCTCGTTCAGTAATTTCTCAAAATATTCTTTCCATCTTTTTTTCACATCCTCATCATTTGTTAAAACTCTCTTATCCTCATTTTTTATACACCAAACATCTTGGAAATCCTTGGATCGCTTTTCTCTGACCTTCGCCAGTCTATAAATTTCTTTTTCTCCTTCCTGTGTTCCTAGCCGCTCATATAACTCATCATACCTATTAAGCTTTGCTTTGCTTACAGCACTTTTCACTATTTTACATACATTTTTATACTCTATCCAATCTTCCCTCTTCCTACTTTTCTGCCATACCTTAAATTGCTTTTTCTTACTCGCTACTACTCTCTGAATCTCCTCATCCCACCACCACGTTTCCTTGTTTTCTGGTAAACTACTTTTGGTTTCACCAACAACCTCTTTTGCTATGTTCTTAACACAAGTGACCATCCTTCTCCAAACCTCATTTATATCTCCCTCAACATTCCACACAGCTTTTTCTTTTAATTTCTTTATAAACTCCTTCTCTTTGTTTCCTATTAATTTCCACCACCTAATTCTGATCTCCTTCCCTGTATTCCTTCTTTTGTTCATCTTTTTTCCACTACACCATACTTCCATTATCATCAACCTATGTTGTGTTATTACACACTCTCCAGGAATTACTTTACAATCCTTTACTCTTTTTATATTATCTCTCCTCCACATAAAATAATCAATCTGCGACCTATTTCTTCCACTCTTGTATGTTATATAATGCTCTTCTCTTTTCTTAAAATATGTATTGATTACTGCAAGCTCATACGATTCTGCAAAATCCAAAACTTTTTCTCCAGCCTCATTCCTTTCGCCAAAACCATACCCTCCATGCACTCTTTCATACCCTACCCTCTCACTCCCTACGTGACCATTCATATCACCACCAATCACAGCATCCTCATTTCCTGGTATTCCTTGCATCACCTCATCCATCTCTCGCCAAAACTCTTCCTTTTCACTTTCTTCACATCCTATTTGCGGTGCATACGCACTTATTACGTTTAATACTTTCTCCTCGAATACCAATTTTACCGTAATAATTCTATCACTTTTCCTTCCTACGTCGACTACCTTAATTTTCATCTCATCATCCAATATTACTCCAACGCCATTCCTAGTACTAGTCCTACCTGAATATATTACCTTATAGCCCTCTCCTATTTCTTTTGCTTTCTCTCCTTTCCATTTAGTTTCCTGTACACAACAAATATTAACTTTCCTTCTCTTCAATACTTCTGCTAATTCTCTACTTCTGCCTGTCAACGTTCCAACATTCCACGTGCCTATTCTCACTTTAAATCTATCCCTCATACCTAGACTCAGATTTAACCCGGGGCGCAATGGTGATGTCCCAACACCGTTGACATTACCCGTGTTGGGTAGACCTGCACACATAACTGGTGGAACAGCTACCACACTGGCTGTCCGGGTGGTATCACACACTTCAACATCCAGGTCTCCTCCTCCTCTAGATATAATATTTCCTCTCACTTGTTGTCCCCGCGCACATCCGAGATGGGACAAACCGCCTAAGTATCGATAAGGACTCCTCATTCTATTTGACATAATTTTACACCGGCTGTCGACCTGACGCAAAATTGTATGACATTGTATTGTCATTGTATGACGAACAAAATAATTTCAAATAATAGTGGTACAAGTAAAACACATTAAGCTGATTGTAAAAATTATCAAAATGTTGACAAATCGACAGTTCAGCAAATATTTGTGTGAAAAACGAACTGTGGTTTTAAATAATGTCTTGATGTGTTGTATCAGGTCGATATTAAAGTTTTTACATCAATTACTTAGAATAGTAAGAAAATTAATTCAATCAAAAACTCGCCGAAAACTAAAGGCAATTTAAAAGATTTTTTTTATATTTTTATATTTTTGTACGAATCGGGTTATGTTCGAACGTCTCTTTGGATATTATGTCTACGGGATTAGATACGAAGTTGTTGGTTCCTAGATGGTTGTCTAACGATATAGTTTTTGACATGTATATGTCTTATGGCTGGAGGTCATTCTGTCAATTTGTGGGACATTGAGAATGTTACTATGACGTCATTAACGTTTTATGCAACGTGTGTGCATCGACCGGTGATGACCGATTGCCGGAAATTAGCGATTATACGAACGTTATCGGAATCGCAGTGGTGTATAATCCATATAGTAATATTAGATATAGCCCGTTGTATAATAATTGTATTGAGGATAAAAATAATTCATTATGAATTATATAAATATAACTAATATTGGTTAATAGATTGTTCGACAATGTAAGTAGGTGGGTATTACCACCGCCGCTATAACGTATTTGTTTTTCGTTCATCAGTGGTGTGCCCGAGTTTCATACGGAATGATCATGTGTGAATTATATTTATTATGTAATGGCTCCAAAGCATAAAGCTGAGTTAGTGCGAGATTCTTGTAAACGTAAACGCGATAATGAATTACGTTATAAAAATGAGTTTTTTCAGTATATATTAATTGTATTCAGTAGAAACAAGGCATAAATGTATCTGCATGTAGTGTAGATACTCTTTAGTTTTTTTTATATTGGTTGTATAACCAATTATTGGTATAACCAATTAATATACACAACTATTATAGTTGTGTATATTGGTCAATTATCTAATCCCGTGATTAAAAAATTCTTAATCTTTAAAATTTCCATATTTAACTCGAACCCAGGATGAAGTTGCTCGTGTTGCATTTTTATAATATAACCCCAATCTTCTTCGAGATTGTGATTTATAATTTAGTTTTGGAATTAAAATATTTCATATAAGAGGATGAATTCACGTCACGGTTTTCCTAGAAATGGATAATTTTAACACTCCAATATTTTAGTTCGGAAATACGCGTCCCCGTACACTTTGGCCGTTACTTACAAAGTCGTGTAAAACGAGTGTACATACGCATACAAGTTACGTAAAGAAGTCTTTGGCACGTAGTGCGGCCCGATGTAATCAAATCATCGAAATGGATAAAAACCGCATGTGTCTTCTGTGTGCGGTACAGCATCGGACTCGAAATCTTTTCGTTACTACCGGCCCTCCACGATCGATATAAATTATTTTCTCATTGAGTTTCAACACAAATACACATACACACGTCGGATACATAATCTTATGTCGTACACTTAAGCATGTGGATACGTGCGCACCGATCATCGATCGTCAAACTCAGCCCGTCCACATAAAGAAATCCTGAAACGTTAAGTTTAACTATATAAAATATATGTTCATCTACCTTTGTATCCGTCATTTTTTCTCTTCCGTTCGACGACATACAATTATACAAGCACAACTTAACAGAATAACGAAACACTCTTTTACCGCCTCTTACATCTGCATGTGACAATCATCGTCATCGCTTTGTCCCGTTAGTCAGGACTTGTCATCGTCTTTGGCAAAGAATTTGAACTAGGTTCGGACTCTCGCCACCCTCCTTATCGACTAAATCGGCCATGTGAATTGTATGTTGATTATTATTATTATTATAATTATAATTATTGTATTTTTTGATTTATTATATTTATGACACACATACGTGCAAAATAAGATATTTGTTCGTTCTGTATCCTCATACTAGTATGTACGATAAGCTTTGTTCTGTGTCTTGTTTCAAATCAGACGCGTTTCTCATATTTTTTCGGGATAATTTTTCTGGCTAAAAACTTTTTGATCAATTTACCGTTTGTGCATATCGAGCGACAAGCATATGCCGACAGGTGTCATCGCACGTACGGTAATGAAGATGTATTATTTTTTTATTTCAAAATCCATACCAATTTAGCATTTAATTATTTTCGAAACTTCACTTTTTTACAAACAACTATCCATAATGAATTACTTCGATTAAATTCGATAACATTCAAGGGGAATTATCGTATTGAAACTTCATCTGATTCAAAGCAAATCAGCATTACGAACATATATTAACACTTACTATAATTTATATTCTGACTCACTGTAGTGAATGTATTTTCTAAAATGATTTTATTTTTCCACAACTAACAATGACTTATACTTTAAATTAATCGTTAGTAGATCTATGCAACGTAATATTACGTTCTAAATTAATACCGCTTCGAAATTAATATAAAAACTAAGATAAATTGAAACTATATAATTTATTGTTACTATATTTTAATTTTGTATTCATGGTTTACATACTATATATATGCATGGTTTATGTACTGTATCGCGAATGCCATTTATATTTTTTTTCTCTAAATTACTATTTCCAATTTTTAAACATGCGTCCTCATAATCTCCTCTGACTCATTTTATTATTTTCCTTATCTTTATTTATCAAATATCTTTATTCGATTGTTTTAGTCCCAAATAAAGTTACCTTTATATATTTGGGTTCCTTGACACATTCGTGTCACCGGAAAAAAAAACAAACCATTTAGCATTTTGGACCAAATTTTATAATAAATTTTCTCCCTTTTAAATATTATCTTTTGCAACTATCCCTATTCATCTTATACGCTACTAAATTATCAGGAATCTAAATAGTTATCTTAATCATCCAACTACTTGGCGTAGACATATTATTTATATAATCTCTCTCTGCCCTAGAAGATTTTAAAACTTCTAGATGTTTGATTGTCACTTTCATTCATCTTCGAGTTGTACAGCATTTACTTCCCCTCATTTCCTTTAAGCCTTTACTAATTTCTTCTTTCTTATATACCTAACTACTCGTATATTGTAAAACTGTTTATTACTTTTTTCCCACTATTTTCAACTACCTTTCTCTTCACCAAATCATATTACTCATTTTTTCTTTCCTATGTTGCCTAGGTTACCTTATTTATCTCGATTAAAATTTATTCCGTAATACTTTCTCTATTAATTTTATTCAGTATATCAACTCCATTGGATATCGCGACTTTAAAAGTATTTTATCATATCCAAAATTATGTAAATTTAACTTCGGTTAAAATGTATAATTTGTTGTATTATCATTAATAATTGCAACATTATAATAATAATATTAATAACTATCATCTATAGCAGGGATAGACAACTTACAGTCACTAGAGAGCCTGTTTTTATAATTTTAAAATCTGGTAGACCGTAGTAAAGAAAGTAAAAATGAAAGAAAGGTCATTAAAGTTGACAATTAGCATTTATTTACATTAATTTTATTTTACGACTGAACTATTAAAATATATTATATATATAATATATTATTATATATATAATATATATAAATAAAATAAGTACTTAATACCTACAGCAAAGTTAGCAATGCAGATATGGATATAAATTTTATTAAACATTTAATGATTTAGCTGAAGTTCAGTGTTAAAAAAAAATATAATGTATACATTTTACAATCAAAATTAATAAATTAGAAACTCATAATCGCTATAATCAAATTAAGTGATTTGAAACAGGTCAGATAAATAAATTATGAGGGCTGGAAGCGGTCGGCGGGCCGCCAATTTCCCATCTCTGGTGTTCTCATCTCTTATGTTATTACCTGTTGATTGAATGAAGCAATTATAATCAATATAAAACTTTTCAGTAGATCTAACGAAGTATCAAATTATCAAATCTACTTTGAACTGCATTTCATTTGATACCGTATAAAAATAGACATAACTGTGCATTCCAATTATAATGATTTATTGTTCTCAGAAGAATTTGTTTCTGCTTGACAGTATGGTATAAGAAACATATATTATGTATATATAATATGTTATTCAAGTCAACACATTTAACTGGAATGTCGGAAACTCCAACAAAGATAATGTTAATTAATAGCACATAGCAGGTGCAAAAATAACAGAATATGTCACAGTGATTTATCGGTTTTTGATTTTATTACAAAACGCATACTTATATTGGATGTTTAATATTTTTTTTTTAATATTTATATTTGCAATTTAAATATTAACCAAGATCCTTAAGTTTTTTAATGTGTACTATATGAATTTTTGATTTTATATACTACTTGAACAACGCAATAAAATACTAATATTTATGTCAGATTGTTTACAAACCCTTTGTTAAAACTTTTTGCGACTTTATAACTGTTTGTTATATGAATCGAACACGATTTAATAATCATTTTCAATAATTCAAAAACCATTATAATGTTATTATTATTTTTATTATAATACTTTAATATAGTTATTCATAAACAATAAATAGTCACGTTAGTGGTGTATTATTTGAGGGTTGACTGTATAAAAACTAAGATTATAATAAAATAAATATAAATAAAAATGCAGTAGAACAATGCAATGCATTTTAATTGTTAATTTAATTAAATTGTTCTGGAAAATAAAATTAACTAATTTATGGTTATTACACGCATTTACATATCAAAGGCCATTACACAGATTTAATTACAACGATGGCAACAATACTAATAAACAACTAATGAGGCCAAAACTATATTATGTTGCTGATAAAAAGCTTCAAGGTAAAATATAAATTTGAATGTACCTATTATTCTTTACTGTCAATAAAGCCATTAAAATCGATCCCGTAATTCATTTCGATTAATGTAAATCCGTTTCATGCCATTTTAAACGACTATTTCAAATCGAGCATCTCAACAGTGAGTTACAGTGTTATTTTTATTCGTTACACGTTATTTTTATGACCATGTTATATTGGATTCAGTATCATCATTAAATACCAATAGATGCATTCACAGTTTAGAATATTCTACTATATAGACATAGTGGTTTAATAACATTGTATCGAAACTCAGTGTGAGAATCGGCAATTCAACGCTAATCCATTACTAAGTGAATAAAAGTATTGAGTACTACTAGGCACCAGAGTCACGCTCAAGAAATTCGAAAATAAGTACAAATATTTTTTATTATTTATATATAAATCAATATAAAAATACCTTTTACAGAATAGGAATGAATAACGTATAATTTTTGTAATAGAAAATATTTGATTAGTTTAGGTTATAAGTTATAGAAGAAAATCAAGTTAAGACGGATTTTTTTAAACTATTTTATAAATTACAATTATTTTTATAAATTAAGTTTGAAAGTTTCTAAGTTAATTAGGAGAAATTTATTACATTTACTTAAAATTCTATAAATAATTGTTAAAATAAGTACCTAGTTATATTTATACAAAATTTTTGAATAGTAAAAACATTGATGTCAGCAAGATTAAATGCTTCATTCAATTTAAAGTTGATTTTTTCAAAATTTTACTTAAAGATAAACCATATGAAAATCACAAATAAAGAAAAAAAAAAAATTTAATTTTAGTTAAAAGTTATAATTAAAGTGGGATATAAATGTATAATTATAATTTTTTCTATTTACATAATTTAATTCCGTCATTCCATAATATTTTAATTACTAATTTGTAACTTTAGAACTTCGAACTTGAAGCATTTATCATTGATATGAGATCAGAGATATCGTATCTTATAAATTATAGTGCAGAGACGCGGTCAGTGTCAGATTTTATGTAGGTGTAAGTGTGCAATGTCACGGGGTCTGAAGCTTATAAATCGGGAAACTCTTCGATACAATTATGTACCTACTATGCGCGTATCTTATATACGTATAAGTATACGTATTTAGTATATATAATATATTTATATATATTTTTTTTATTTTGATTATATGTAAATTGTTACGTCAATTATTAGATGATAAAAAGAGCAAAGCTCCTATAATTGTAATTTATTTATACAGTGGGAGGGTATTGTGTATGGGTGGTAAATTGGGGCGTCGCAACATTTTAATATTATTATTATTATATATATTTTCATGTTTCGTCCGCTGTAATTTGTATGTGCTTTGGACAATTTGAAAAAAATTTTATGTAGATTTTGAGGTAAACAATGTTTTTCAAAAATTGGAATACATCGAAAAACGCTGTAATCGCAAAGTCTACGAACGATCCTCAAACACATATCTAACGCAACTGATACATGAATGAAAAAAGAACTTCTAAAAAATAAACATAATAATATTTTATTGGTGATAACATTATTGAAATAACATGTTTTGTTACTTTACTCAATACTACAATAAACTCAATAGTTATGAATGGAGTTCGTAGCTTATAGAAATATCTATAGCAGTGGCGTAGATAGAAAAATATTTTAGAGGGATATGAAATTTTCGATTTTCTCCCACATAAGTACCAACTTTTTATTTTAATAAGTCAAATAAACATAAGTTAAAATATAAAATGTGTTATTCAGTTTATTAAAACTGAGGAAATTGTTTAATGATGACTTTATTTAACAATATTTCTTAAAATGATTGTACATTTTACAAAATTAGAGAGACATTTTGGAGAAGTGTTAACCTCCTCCCTGGCTATGCCACTGCTTTATAGTATGGTTTGGTTTATAGTTTATTTTAAAACAAATACGAATTATAGATAGGATTTGGATTGAAAACAACGAAAACAAGTCATATTTCAGTTATAGTTATTAGTAAATTTCTTTGCGTGTCAAAGAATAATATTGCCGATTATTTTACATTCCGTTTGATGTTTTAAAATATAATAGTGACTCTATTTCAAGAAACAAGCTCAGTTTAACGTGACATCCGTGTGGCAATATCGGAATATATTAATCAAAAGTCCGGCTGTTCTGCGGCATATTGCTGCAAATTGCAGTGCGGTTGACTCCACCACATTCATGTTGGCTGAGTCCAGTTGAAAAGATGGATTAGATCTTACGAAATCGAAGATGTATGGTCAAACATAAGGTTAAGTTAGATAATATCGTGCATAAATTATTCCTACACAAGTCCACATAAAGGACAACTGATAAAGTTGATAAGTTTATAAAGTATGATAAAGGATAACTGCATCACATAAGTGACCTTCGTCCTAGGATGTGCCTAGAAATATTTTCAAAAAAGAGTACTCTTATTTAAACGTTTAATGTTTTTTATTATCACGTATTCAAAATATATTTATTTCACAAGATTATAATAATTATTATTTTGTGAAATAAATATATTTAGTAAAATAATTTTGATAATAATTAATCGTGTAGTAGTAAATAGATCAACAATAAATTATACAAATAACTGTAACGAATGTTTATGATATTAAATTTAAATTGTGTAAAAATATTAAGCAATACTTTTTATTTAATTAGTTCATTTTCAAGGGAGGGAGGGAGTTTAAAAACCTAAAATCACCCCTAGGCATGCTCTTGCCGTCGTCTATCTCTAACAAACAATTGGGAAAACTAACATACTAACATCCATCAAAGCAATGTAGATGGCTTGGTGACCACGAACACAGCATTAGGGTGTACGCTATCGTTGACGTAACTCGAGGGCGTTTTACATCGAACTTATTTTAAATAACCGATAGTGTATCGTTTAGTGCATATTTAGCGTTTAATATTCATTACTCGTATCAATAATACATATTGAAGACCTGGACAATGACGATATTTTATTTTAATACACATTTTTACGTATATCAATTTCTTCGTATATTTCAGATTAAAAATTAAGTAGATTAAGTTTTACTAAGAACTAGTGTTGAGAGAAGGAAAACTTTACTGTAAGGTATTGCATTTTATAAACTGTTTCATTTAGTTTATCTGTATAACAACCTTTTGTATATTCTATAGATACGTTATAAATAATTTGTTATTTTTATAGTATCACATATACGGAGGTAAATGCACTGAATAGCCATCTGTAGGTTGAAAGTAGTTTAATATCATTTGAATTATAATTGTAGATGAATTATTAGTTAATAGAGTTTAATAATGGTACAAATAAATATTATTCATTATTATTCAAGTATTTTATCTTCGAGATGTAAAATATATGTAATTCTGTCAAGTTTAAAATATGCATTTGTGATATGCATTATTTATACAACGAGATGATTTGAATTAAGGTAAGCAATTCAATTTAGTAGAAGAAAACTTATCTTAAAATGAACTGTTTCTATTTGATTTTATTTTTACTTTTTGCATATTATTCAAAATAATAGTTAAGATTTAAGTATCAGATGAATATGAAAATGATCAAATATAATTGAATTCATTACTAGAAATAGTTTTAACATTTAAATCTGAATTTATAGTACGATTTGTTATGAACGTATTGGGGTCGTTGTAACTATTCGTAAAGTATTTGCATATTATTGAAATTTTACAAAATTAAGTCATTATAGGTAAAAAGCGTATTCTCGTAATCTATATGAATCCAAAGAAATAAAAAACTGTTTATAAATGGTCTTAATGGTAATATACAAAGTGATTCGAGTCGATGGGATTGTCTGAAAACATTATTACAGTGTCGAATAATGTGATTATAAAATCAGCATTTGAGATAGTACTGATAATCACAAATATCGTAGTCACGACAGACATGTGTACGTTTTGGCAATACATCTGTTATGTCATTACAACGAACATACATACGAAATTTAAACATTCTCTAAAATACGCGAACGAACCGGTACTGCTTATAATCCTCACAACTATCAATTTTGGATTAAAATATCATCGAAATAATAATAATGTGATAGGATTGTTTCACAGTTATCAATTATATTTTGTTCAAAATCGAACGTACTATGCGTGTTTCATAGTTGATGTGATGATCTCGTTTTGAAATAATAATAAAATATAGTTGTCAAACTGTTCAGAAATATTTCATTTTGTACATGGAATAAACTGTTTTCCGTTTTAAATAAATTTAATAAATTTATAGTTCTAGAATATTGCTAAATGTAAATACAAAAAGACTGGGAGAACAACATTTGTGAACATGTTCCATTAAAAATGGTTAGGAAAAAAAATATTCATCCATTTTACGATAGACACGGCAACCCTACATTTATTTTCTAGAGAAGTACATATTAAATACATACACTAACGAACTAAATAAATGGCATAGAAAAATATTTCTTTAGTAAACATATTTATTAAAAACTAGCTGATCCCGTGCACGTCGTTGCTCGCTAAATATACCAACTCTATATGTCTCTAACTTTGTTCAACTCGTTATTTAATATTCGGTGGATGATGTTCTAGATTTATCTTAAGTTTTCTCTCCGGAATAAAAATTCTGATTCACAGCAGTGTATTATCAGGTAGGCAATCTACCTGCGGTGCTGTTTGTACGTACCTTAGTGTATGATTTAAATCTAATAAAGTATCAAAGTTATACCAAGTTTGACATAATACGGTGGATTAATATAATCAATTAATACATAATCCTAACCTAACCTTAACATACTAAAATCCGTAGTATAGAATTGTATTGTTGACCATATTTGCATTAGTATTACGAACTATTTTTGTTGCTCCGAACGATGTAATTTGAAGACATGAATTGAATGTTCTAATTGACTTCGGGAACACGTTAGAATCTAGATCTGGACCGATAAGTAATCCGTTCAATGGTTCAGGTGGTGTTTCAATTTCAGTTAGTTGCATCTTTCCTGACGCACAACACATCCAGACTGGCTCATTTTTGAATTTGAGAACATAGCAGTGCGGGCATTCCTTTAATTACTAATTACTAATTAAAAATTACTACTTTTGAATAAGCATAATATTCAATATCGGGCTCATACTGGAATGCTAGACGCAGGAATGATTCAGATATGAATGTTCGATGTACCTGTTGGCGTAGTTGGTCATTTGCTCTGCGTGAGTTAACTACGAATCATTCGCACTATCGGATTGGCATTGTTCGTCTGTTATTTGCGCTCTTCTATTTCTCATGTTTGTAGCTGCATTTGTTCTACGACAAAAATTGGCATTCTGGCATCTTCTTGGCATTTATAACGACACAAACAAATAGAAAATATTCAAAGTACTTATTTATGTTTTTTTTTTGGTTACTATGCAACGTCGGGTTATTCATTATATTAACCACTAATAAATAAATATTATTCTCAAATCTTATAACCCCCATAGCAACCATTTATAAACAAAAACAAAAATTTCTATAGTAAATCTCAAAATTCCTGTTTGACCACCTCCCGGGGGTGGAATTAGGTTCATATATAAACCATATAAACCCGCTCTACGATATTCTCTATCATTTAAAAAAAAAATCAAGATAATCGGCCCAGCCGTTCTCAACTGATGCAATTTCGAATTTTTTGTCTCCATTTTTATATGTATAGATATATCAATTTTTCTGTAATTTATTCCAATAACTTTAATTTGTATAAAACTAACAAAAAACATGACAACATGATTATATTTGTTACTTGCCAAAAAACAATCGTTCGTCGTTGAACTGTTGATTTTCGAGCATTTGAATGCATATTAAATTCCCGTAACACCAACAGTAACACATAACATTTGAAAACACGATTATTGTTCGTCAAGCTTATTCGTAATCAAGCCAGTTTGAATAAAACCTTACTATCATACAACTGCGTCCAATGAAATAGTGTCAGGTCTGAAAAGCATATGTTTATGAGGCATATTTCATTCGGACGTTTGATCGTTTTGACGTGTGTCGAATTCGATTAATATCGGTAAAAATATTACAACTTTCAAACGCTATGCATTTTTCCAACACGATACACAGCTGTGTTATTTTCATGTTATTCAAGTGAAAATAGTGAAAAACACGAAAAAAAATATACTTATTATTATTGACATTTATGCTTTATAAACTGTAACTGTTACGGTGCTCATATTTTTCCCATAAATATTTTATTTGTTCTCATCGGCTATTGTCATGATACGCATAAGTATTATACAATTTGTTATTGATCTTTGAGATAACTATCTGTTCGTTTTCCATAACTGGATCCCAGAAAATAAAAATACATGTCAAATCTGCTACTGTACAGTAATCATCCTAAACTCTATGTGTAACGAACCTGATGATAGTAAACAGTAATTTTTTTAAAAACCATATTATATACACGCGGTGAAATACGAAATAATGATATGTTACAATGTGTTATAATAATTTCGTACAGTAAACAAGTAATTAATTATTATTATAAATAAAATGTTAGTATGCATTTGCAGTATGTGTACCTTATACATGTAAATTGTAATCCTTTAGGATTTTTACTTTTCTTTTTTTATCGGAAAATGTTTATAAGATTTATTTCTTATATCAAATGTTCGGTAACATAAAATTTATAAATATAATTATCAAATAATAATGTAAAATTAATTAATTGAATAGTAACGAATTTTACCAAACGTTTCGTGATCGCGTGAAAAAATTCTACATGCCTACGTGCTATCAAACGTGACCTTCATTCCTAGAAGGTGTCGCTGCGCCTAAAAAAAATAAGATTAAACGAAGAAAAAAAAGTAGAAAAAATTCCTATTTATTATACTACTGGCAGTTGAGATCGCGGAAGAATGCAACTCGCGCAACGATCAATCTATTTCCTGGGAGCTCGTAATAGTAGGACATTCGGAATTAATGGGAACATTCGATTATTTTCGATTATTGTTAATTAATGTGGCGCTCTCCGCGCGCGCGTCTTTCCGGAAACTCACCTCCTACATCCCCTACCGGCCGCCGACCCTCGCGAACGAGTATTTAATCGGACCGAAAGTGGTAACCGCACGACTATTTATCAACCGGCTGCGCGACGGCCGCGAATCCCCGGGCTCCCGGGGTAGTGAGCGCATGGCGTGCCATTGAGAAAAACCCTTTTTCCGGATTCGCGGCACCACCGTCGCTCCTGTCGCGTTTTGTTCGCGGGACCAATTGCGCGCGAGTACATCGACGTCGCCAACGCCACCGCCGCAGTCGTTATACCGTTATTTCGAGAGCCCCCGAGCGCGCGGGCGAAAAGTGATTGATTGATGAGCTCTCTGAAGCAATGTGGCAGAGTAGTTTGCTAGTACCTGTGTGACGGTCGGACTCGACGTACAATCGATACGTAAAAGATTTGCACAAAAGAAACGTGCCTATCGATGTATATATATATATATATATATATATACTTATGGTTCTTAATTTTTTTTTTATACGTATATATATGTTTCCCTCTTCGGTGGATAGGATTTAGAAAAAAACCCTCGAACAAGTACTAAGGGGGGAAACGAAAGAAAAAACGTATACATCGCGAATAGAATGTCAAAATATTTTCTCGTTTTTATAATACGGTTTTCTTTTTTTTTTTTTCGCGAACACCTTTCCAACAAATGCTTGCATGTGACATATCCATATTTATACGACTTGCGTATCATAATACAATTGATGGGATTCGTATTTAAATCAAGTTAACATAAAACTTCTGCAACTCGATGTGCTTAACGCTCCTTTATTTCTCATGATCAGTATGCCAAGCATTGCTCGTTCTTTACTAAAGTACAAAAAATTATTTCCTTCGGATTCTCATACAACTTTCAACTTGTAAAATGTATTAAAATCATTCTGGTAGAATTGTACAATGATGGCATCAGGTAACTTTTATTTTAACATGTAATATGTATTATGTATTACATATTACATGTAAAAATGTGTAATAAATATTATTTTCTTATAACATTTGTGTATACAAGAGTAATAATTATGTTATGGGTTTATTTTATTTTTTTTTTGTTACTTTGAAGATATCCAAATATTTAGTGAACAATGAATTGAAGTAAGAGGTTTTTTTTAATATTTAAACATTTAAAAAATATGATACTTTTAATGTATTGGTAATACCATTAACAATTAATAGAAAGGAAAATAGTAAGTTTACACAGAAAAAAATGGTTAATAAATTTAACTGTAATTATAATATTTTTAACTATAAATTATAATTACACGTGTGACAGCTATAAGTTGGTTAATATTACAAAATTGAAGTAGTTAGTTAAACTGTTATAATTATTTTAACAACAATGTTTTACACTATATTATACATAAGAAACGCCGAATTTATGAAATTGCTGATTTCATGAAATCACCAACAATGTTACCGTAAACGTTAAATCGGCAACTTCGCTATCAAATTCACGAAATTTGCAAATTTTGATTGCTAATTTCATGAACTAAGCAGAATTTTTTCTTTCAAATGCATAAGTTTGGTAACACATTATAAAGACATAATTACAAATAGTGGTATCTATATAGATAACCAATAATTGCACGTGTGCTTATTGGCTATACCAAACCATTATCTTTATCACCTATAAAGAGAATAAGATATAGGTAAGTACAAACATTTTATTTTAGTTATTAAGATTTTTTATTGCTTTGATAATATAATATACTAACGACAAATATTACCTATGTGATCAGTGTTCCGTCATTAGTTTTGGCTGGGGGAATAGCTAACAGTGTGTGAAGTTCAGACGGTTCAATAAGTGTGTTTACGTTACGATATTTGCAATTTAATTATTAATTACCTATTAAATTTATTAACTATGAACTCTAAATCCTGTTGATTTTACGCAGTCGGTAGTATTATGCATTTCAAGTTGTTGATTTTACATTGTCGACAATAAAGTTGCTGATTTCATGAAATTTGCAATTTATCTGCCGATTTCAAGTTATCAGTAATTTCATAAATTCAGCGTGACATATGTATGGAAACTTATAGATAATATGTTTATTAATATTTTAGTATTATTCAAAAGTTATTGATTTCAAATTAAAACAAATTTAAAATTTTTAATTTTAAAACGCTTTCTTGTACTCTAAATGCTTTTCAGGTGATTAATAAGAATTAGAATAAATCTAATTATATTTGTATTATATTCAATTCATAAACTATTAACATACATATATTGATATGTATAAATTATTTTATCAACGATTATTTTTTTGCAATATGTACATCTTACGCCATATAATGATTGCACTTGTTTTAATGATTTACATGTTGAAAATTGTTAATTAATAAAAATGATTAATTTTTCGAAGAAAATACATCTCAATATAAATTATTATAAATTATATATAATTTAGATCAAATAAAGATCTTATGTACACTTTCATTTATGATCTTCATTAACTAATAATATTAATTAATACATTTAGTTACTTTACAGTTTGTTATAAATATTAGTAATTGTTGTGTTTGTTGTATCATAATTATTAATAAAATTCAATAAGATGCTAACATTTATTAAGAAAATATCATTATTATATTAGTAGGTAGTTTAAATGTAAATGATTAATATTTTATTTATAATTTAATAAGACTTTTGATAGAATACAATATGCTGACTCATTTAAATTAGATAAAAAATAAATAATGGAACCAATAAAATACAAGTTTTTTTCGGTTTAAAATATATGTATCTTGCTGTATATTATAAATTTAGATGTTATATAAAGAGCTCAATATAACGGATTGTAAGAAAAGAAAAATGTAATTAAAAATGTTTTTAAAACCCTCATTCTTCAAATTATTTAGTAATATATTTTAAGAGCCCAATAAGTTATACAATTAAAAGCATTAAAAATAATAATTTAATCAAAGTATTCCAAACTATAAGTTTCCATTGAATAGGACTTAAACCTCCAATAAAAAGGAATATTATCAGCATTTAAATGTTTCCATTAAGAACTAACAAAATATTTCTACAAACGTTTTCTATTGTGTCCAATATGTATCAATCCCGTATACGGCACTCATTATTTTAATGTTTGTACACTTGCTGCGGTTGGAACAGTAGTTGTTGAAATTATTTATAGTTAACTATACTTCGTTAATTAGTTTTCACCAGTTTGAAAACAAACAAAAGTTGTATTGAAAAATAACAGACTTTATTTAGATGAACTATAAAATTGTAACGATTAATTAGAAAGATTTAACGACTCGAATTCATTATATATATATATATATATATATATATATATATATATATATATATATATATATATATAAATGTATATTATTTTATTTTATAATTTTGTTTTATTATTATTATTTCAATGTATATATGATTTAAGACGTAAAATTCAACAAATAATCAAGGCAAATATTTGGTTTATCCAATATATTTTCGTGATATTTGTGCCCACGATAGTAAATGTAATTATTATACTGGACCAGTCAGTTTCAATTGAATAGATAATTATAAATATATTATACTTAGTTAAATAATTAAATAAAATTATATGTTTTTAATATATTCCGAAAGATGTTGCAATGTTTGATAAACTGCATTTTAATACTTCACAACCTCTATACTGTACTCAGAATAAAAGTAAACATTTACAATAAATATGAACAAAGCAAGAAGAGCAAGCGGAAACCTTAATAGAAATATTTAATACTTAATAAAAAGACAACATCGTTATAATGGAATTCTTGTGGCACTCATGTGAATATTAAATATAAATATATTATTGCCAAACCCGGGTTCTAATATTATCAGTTGTACATCATTTGAATAGTAAATTGGTTTATAAAATTAATACGTTAAACAATTCATGAAACTATAGAATATAAATTCAACCAATGTTAAAAGAGGAGCCAATGTAAATAATTCTGATTATTTAAAAAAATATATATTACTATGTATATAATATTCACATATATATATATATATATATATATATATATACCGTTTCCGGTAAGATTTCTGTCTCAAGATTTCAAAAACGTTTTTGTCCGAATACACCAGTTCTTATTGCAGTTGTGTAGTGTTTGGACACAACTCGTCTTCTGTAAATACAATACGTATACGATGAATTATATTATCATGGGTTACATATTTTTTACAAAACCAACAGCTGTATGAATTGTGTATATAACCTCAGTGATAAAAGTCATGACGGATGGACGGACGCAACAGGCATTTAAAGTGATTTTAGTTAAAAAATTTATGTAAATGTAAAAAAAAATAATTTCAACCACGCCTATATATGTGATTGTTGCGATACGAAAAAAAATAGATTTTCGCAAACGCGAACAACATTAACTGATAGAGTGGTGTGCACGTGGTAAACGATTCATAATACGTTTTGCACCGACCGAGCGCTGTCGAATATAACGTTTGCACATTTTATTATTTCCTCTACGATAATAATGATAATAACGACACACATCATTATCAAATAATTTATTCGGATCGTCCGTCGAAATATTACACTTCCAAGGTCCCGTGTAATTTTAACCTCACAGGTCCCTACGCATAATTGCAAGACGTGTGTGCCGTGATACGGTTATCCAGCGTTCATACATGTACACGTACACAGTTAACCCTGAGATTTAATAATGTAGTGTTTCCATCCATCATCCGGGTACACGTCCGTAAAATATGTCTAAGTCGTTTCGCCGAAGACAATGGAAAACGGCCGACTTATGATGAATTACACTCTTTTTAGATTTACGGGTTTCATTAACGCACGCGGGATCACACATTTTAATACCACGTAAAGGTACACACAGGTGAGCGGTGTATAGACGGATGTCGAATATGAAAACTACACCGACGATCGATTTGAACAATATCTTGACGTACATTTAACACGCAAGATCAGTGAGGTGTTCATATAATGGGGTTGGAAACGATTAGAAATGGTTTTAGTGTTGGACTTCGAATAATTTTTTAACTATGTTTTTCGTAAGCATTTTTATGTCGGTGTAATTTAAATAAACGTTCAAAACTGTTTTTATTAAACAATTTATCCATCAGTTTCTCGCCGTATAAGAATTTTCAATTTAGTGCTTAATAGTTAAAAATGAACCAAGAAATATTTCTTACGCACCATTAACTAATTTATCTTATTCAATTATTCGCAAAAAAATTGTTGGGTATTCGGAATACTTTATGAGTATTATGAGTGTTACGACCACAAAGTATTCCAATGCACAGACATTTTTATTACTTCTTAAATATTCGCCATCGATACTTTAAAAAGTATTTGACTTAAGTATGGCATAGCGAAAACTTATGAGACAAATGGTGTGTAAAACACCCGCATATTTGGTATATTAAAATATGAATTACTATTTGCTGATATATTTAATTTATAAACGTAAATGGTTCTGTTTTTAAGTTGATTACATTTTCTTCAAAATCGGATTAAAAAATGTTTGATTTATCTGATCTACACTTATTTATAGTCCTTGTACGTATTATTTTAAGAAAATAACTTTGTTTTTAAATGCACGCGAATTGTGTTGCAGATATTCACTCGGGGTGAATAGTATATTCCAACACTTTTAATAACGATAAAAATTAATGCCAAGTAAATACGGAAGCGTTCCAGTTAATCATGTAAAATGCTAAACAAATTTCATTCGAACAGTGTTAGCGTTAAGTGAAAACTTACATAAGTTTTAGTCATTTTATAAAAACTTAAAGCAGCAGAGTAACGATTAAAATCAAATGTATTATTTTTAATTTTATTGTAGTCCCTCTGCGAGTATAATCATCGTACATTTATATCATTCAACAGTGTTGTAGCACCAAATCGATTTTCGTAAAAACTTTTCGGTGTGATTTATAAAATTACTTAAACAATGGGTAAACTATTGTTTCTGTTCCATTTACAATACCACCGTACACTACCACAGTTCTACATAAAGTTTCGAAATGTCTGACTACTCGTATATCTTTTGAACGGCAAATTATATGAAAGATTTTAAAACTAAATTTTTTTCATTATATTATTATTATTATTATTATTATTATTTTTATTATTATTATTATTATTATTATTATTATTATTATTATTATTATTATTATTATTATTATTATTATTATTATTATTATTATTATTATTATTATTATTATTATTATATTCTTTCAACTTTTTTAGATTTAAATGAATTAATTTTTCAAAAATGTTTATTTAAATTCACGTTCTGATGGCCGAGATTGAACATTGCATTCCGAACGCAAATAATTATATTTATCATCATGAATGTTACGAAAACACCGCGTCGTTTCTTTTATTTTTATTGGCTTTAATCTTTTTTTATTTGTTTAATTTTTTTTTATACTATCTGAATATATTATGTACGTATAATTTTCACCACTATGATGTAATAATAATAATATATATATATAATGGTCCGGCCCAAGGATTCTGCGGTGTCACAAATGAATTAATGTTGCTGTATTAATTTACACGGGTCAACGATGAATTTTATGAGGAGTGAAGCCATAAGTTGTCCAGAACGGATGGCAGATGCAATTCATTAAAAAGATAGATGGCCAGAGATGATGGGAAAAGTAATAGACCATACATACAAGGTAAAATTAAACAGCTGCCTTGTTTTCACCATAAAATCTGCCAGTTATCGTAGAGAGGCGATTTTTTAAGCCATTTCTGTTGTTTATACATTTTTTCACCCAAAAACGGGTTTCACATTATAAACATCCTTAAACCAAGACCGGACAATTTATCATGTGCACATCATAATGTCCTCTAGAGAAGGGTTGTTAGAAAAAAAAGAGTTAGGAGGAAGAAGGAGAAAAATGAGTGAGTGAGAGTAAGAGAGGGAAAGGGAAAGAAAAATATAGAGAGGGAGTGAAAGCGATTGAACGAAAGTGAGTGAGAGAAAGGGAGGAAGATATAGTTGTTCTCGCGTCTCGTTTGTAACGGGTTATAGCCTTAAAAAGGCGTAGTTTTTCGCTTTTCGAATAAATGTCCATTGTACTTTTATGTTGGACCTCTCTTTTATGTTGGATTTTTAAAAACCTTTGCGTTAATTATTTCGAACTTTTAATTTATAGGAGAACGATCGCTTATCGAATGCACACGACATTTAATTAAATAATATTTTATTATTACAACTATAACTAACGAATATTATGATTATTATTGTTATTAATACTTTTTATTTTTATCATCCGTGTATGAAATTAGGCAGAGCTGTAGTAAAGTACAGACATCAAAAATATATGCACATTGTGAATGACGTACGCATAGATAAACATTATAATATTTCTTTTCTGTTATAAAATACATTTTTTTCAATTCTTTTTTCATTATAACACAAAAATCAACCAAATATATATTTAGAAACAATACTCTAATAGAGGCGGTTTGTTCCATTAAAATATCATACTCCAAACTTCTGCTCCTAATGGCAATTGACGGTACTAAATTAAAACGGTTCGAGTGCGTCATCGCGTGCATCGGTTTTAATACAAATAAAACGTTGCAATTAAAATACCATACACGATAAATATATATGATGTGTTCAATATAAATAAATATCTTACATTGTTATTATTTTATAACTACATGTATGTATACCAAATTGTATACGAAAAAAGCATTCAATACGTTTTTTGTGTGTAGACAGATTTTATACGATTACAAAATAATCATCCAAATGCCGTGCATTCCGTAATGTGACTTTTCAATTAACACAACATTCACTTGTACTGTTAATTAATTCAAAACAATTTTTAATTTTCATATAAAATGTCGTTTTGAAAAATGATGATACGCTGCGTTTCATAAATCAGCTTTATTGCTTTGACGGAAACTCCTTAGTTATGAACATGATATAAATAATTTGTTGTAAGTTATTAATAATGATAAAAATTTAAATTTCATCAAAAATAACCTGTAACGGATGAAATATTATTGATAGGAAAACTACAAATATATATATATATACATATGTATATCAGGGTGGTTAGGGTATTCTTAACTATAAGAATATTATACCTGGACTCCCCCCCCCCATTTTATGCGATACTACATAAAAATAACTTTCATAGAATTTGGTGATAATCACCCACCCCCTTCTGGTGCCTTAAGAGGATTGAAAAATTACTGAATAGGGTGTATTTCTGGTATTTGAGTTTTACTGTAAAATAGGGTGACCATATTAAGAAAATAAAAAAATGGGACAGCTGTTACTTCCCCCACCCAAAAAAAAAAAAACCGTCATCCATTTACATTTACACATTTGACACAAATCTCGACAGTTTAAGTCCAAATTTCTGTTACATCATAAACAATAATTATTATTTTCTTTTTACTTAACCCTTTTTTAAAATACAACAACTTTACGGAAAGAAATTCACGGATCGACTCAGGGGTGGACTGGGAGTACTTCAGTCCAGGCGGAGAATGATATGACCGGCCCAATATTTTTTTATACTATTGCTGTTCAATTAATGAAAATTTTATTTTATTTTTTTTTCCCCCTATCTCTATACCTACCTATTTAGCTTTTATTTTAACAATTTCTAAAATGCATTAAATTCATTAAGTTATAGAATATTTTTATAATTATTTATATTTCATCAAAATAATATATTCAGATATTTCTAGAGGCAAAAACTACGGTGCAAATAGAACAACATAAAAATACTTTATACATTCAAGCCCAAAACTAAAACTATGTTATTTTTATAAAACTATGTCTAAATTGTTTATGTTTACATCATATGTATATATATATATATATTTATCTAATACATACATTCTTACAATAATTTCTGATGCATTTAAATTACAATACCAAATAATAATTATATTGTCTTTCTCTAAGATACGATTTTTCATAACAAAAAACTAACAATATTCGCTTATGATATAAATAGGCGATAGTAGTAACCCAAATTATTAATAATTATACCAGCTCAGGCGTATATCTCCACCTCTCCACCCGGGCCAGTCCGCCCCTGGATCGACTGTCAACAGTATCTACCAAAAACTATTATCGATTAACGACTATAATATAATATCTAATAGCATTAATTATAAATGTATAAATAATATAACATATATTTTTAGTTCGTAGAAATACATATACCACACAACATGTCTTATGCTTATCATTAGTTTTATAGTTCGTTCGACGAAAACTGTTATCTGTTATTTCTAGAAATGAGATTTTCAACTCAATAACATGAGTCAGTTCACCCAAATGAGTCAATTCGGGGAGTCAACTCCCAATTTCCATTGACTCCCATCAACTCCTAGTTATCAGTTCATTAAATTAAACAACTCTCGTATGACAATATCACGGCTACCACTGCGAATCATACGCGTTACTAACATACCTTACGTTACATATATAGTTACGTATTAGAATAATATTATTATGTACTATCATCATAGACTTTATACATATGACCAGAGTTAGATGAATCAGTAAATCTAAATCCGTAGTGTTACCAATAATTCATGAATTGATAAGTGGTAACACAAATTCATAAGATGTAGTGAATAAGTGTGGTATCACTGAGTTATTGAGTCACTGAACTAAAGCAAACTGAGTTACCACATTGAATCATTGAGTCGCCGAATCTTGAAACACTGAGTCAACTCGTGAAGTTCACCTAAAAGAATCAACTCACTCACGAACTACCCATCTCTAGTTATTTCTAACTTTGGTTTCACATTTTAAATATACGAGTAAAACTGTTTTACTTTTTTTCCATATATGTACTTTATTTACAAGCATTAATATACTATATAATAAATAATATGGAAATAATGGGATTAAAACGAGACAATCTTCTAAAAACGGAATAAAAAGCGTCCCTTTTGAAGTTTGTAGGGACAACGAGACGTGATGATCAAAAAAGGAACAATTCCGTTTTAAACGGAAAGTCTGGTCACCCTGCTGTAAAACTATAATACGTAGAATGAAAGTGTACATAAACTTCATTAATGAACATAATATTATCTATAGCTTTTAATCTTACAATATTTCTTCTTAGTTAGTTTCTTCCTATGAAAAACATAAAAAACTATATTTTTAATTTATTTACAGAAAATGTTGGTTTACGGTATTTTTTATACTTATTTAATGAATGGTTAAAATAAACAATTGTATCAATAAATTATTTTAAATTTAATTTTTTATAGATAAGGTAATTAGTAAAAAAATCATTAGATTTATAGTTTCATTGTTACAGTTGAATTTAGCATAAATTTATTGGCTTAAAAATGTATTATTCAGTGATCAATTTAAAATAACTACACGAAAATGAAATGCATTCGATGCATCTATGTTAATTAACATAGTTAAATGCTACATTTAAGTGTAGATCATAGCTAAAAATTTACTAACAATATCTGCGAATGATTTATTACTTTTAAAAAAATGTTTGAGTTATAATAATAGATTAGGAAAAGTTTGTCTTAAAAAATGTATCAACCATTTATGGTATTTTAACGAAGAAGTTATGTTTTTGTATATATTGTTTAATTTTAAAACCTACACTAAGTTATTATTTGTCAATATACTATTTGTCAATGAAATATTAAATCTTATTTTCTCCAAAATTATAAAAAAAAATGCATGCAACTATAAAACAATATAAAATAAGCCAGTATTATTAATATTCATATATTTTTTTAAAAGAATTTTACCGCTTCATCAACTTGATAATACTTGAAAACTGATCAACTCTTTCAGCTGCATTGTTAACAATTTTTAGAAACAGTATAATTTATTTAGCTTGTTTGAAATTATTTATATATATATGCCATATATTTGGTTCCTCTCGTAAAAAATTATGAGAGATTTGAAACCGTTCAATGTTTCCATGATTTATTTGTCAGCAAATAAAATGGAAGATCTTATTTTAAAAAATGAAATAAGTCCTTGAAGTTCAAATTTAATTTTTTTTTCGGTTCTTCGTTTTTGTTTTCGTTATCATTACTGTTACAGTTTTGTTCTTTTTCTTCTAATATTTTTTTTTTTATCATACGATATTTTGTTGTATTATTAACATGATCATCAAACATAAAAAAACACGTCAAATTCCTCATTCATATATCAATGGTTGACATATATTTTCGTTAAAACCGATCGTTAAATAAGTTAATAAGAAACTTGTAAACCAAAATAAAAATAAATAAAAAAAAGTAGATTTTTATGTTTTTCATAAAAAAAAAAAAAAAAAAAAATGGTTTTAAAATTAAAAGTCATAGATAATATAATATATAGATTTATATAATATTATGTATCATTAATATATGAATGCTATAGTCAGTATGTAACTGTTAAAAATAATAATCCAAGATATTGTAACGCCTTATCAGAGTTTCAATCGTGTATCGTTGTGTAAAATATATTAAAAAAAAAATAAAATAGTTTAATAGTAAATAAAAATACAAATAATTTGCCAAAGTTACAGCACATAAATGAGTGTAAAACATATAAGGCAATATAAATATAAGTGTACAACTATATATAAAAATTGTATAATAATAAAAATCAAATTATCAAAATTATGATATATGACATTTATAAAACTCGTATCTTATGATTTTATTAAAATTGTATTATATAATTTAAAATTTATTTATTTCTTGTCGTTACAATACTGACTATCCTTTCGACGATTTCAAAACATTTGTACTGTTAATTTTAATATAAATATTAGTTTAAAAATTAATTAATAGTTTTAATTATAATATATTTAAATTTAGACTTCAATCAGACTTCAACCATGATTGACTGTAATTTTGAATTAACATTTATATTAAAATGTAAATTAAATAACTCGCATGTATTCATTATCAATTTAAGACTCGAAGAATTACTTACTCAAATTATAGAAGGAAAATTACTTCTACTATCTGTTCTGAGATATAATGTTTTATTAAATAATTGAAATATTTGGATAACCTGTCATAATTGGACAGTCACCTATTAAATTCTAAACAAAATAGTTTAAAACTTCTTTAGGTACTAAAAATATTAAACCAAAAAATATATAATTGTTAAAAATTTATAAAATTATAATTGTTGTTATTAAAAGCAATTATTTTTTCTCTCTTACTTTATAAAAACTCAACCATTTTAAGTTTTAAGCAAACTCGTGACTGCGGTATATGCAATTTTATCTCGTATTATATCCGTACATTTAGCTTGATTTTCAATTATAACCTTATCTGATTTTTGATAAGATTACAGAATCTGGAGTTTCCTATATAAGATATTTTAGATGACTTGTATCATACGAAAAGTGGTAACCAAAATGTTTTTTTCGTTTACAATGAATAATATTTTTTTAGTTGAAAACCTAAACCTGTGAAATCAGTTATAAGTTGTCATGTTGTCTCGCTAAATTAAATTTTTTTTGGATGTATCTGTTTTTTTCTACTTTCAAAATTCAATTTCAATTTTTTAGATTTCTCACTCAAGATATTAACATTTTCTTAAACTTTTTATTCAACCCGTTAATTTTAAATATAAAAATGATTCAAAAATACCTTCAGTTGTATGTAGTTTTTTTTTTTTTTCTTTAACCGTGAATGATTTTAATATTTTTAATCAATTATTTCACAGTTGTATCAAATCCTAACAAAAATATGAACTATGTTAAGTGTCCTAATATACGTTTCGTTTAAATATCTATCAAAACTGTACTTTAATTACCAAACTATAAGCATACACTTACTAAGGATTTTCCAAAAATTCCATACAAACCAATTATTCACAAGGTTTTCCACTAAAGAGAAGGTTCTCAGTAATAACATAAATGTATATATTAATTAAAATAATATTTCATTGTGGTATCTGAATTTAAAAAATACACTTCCTCTAACTTCAAAACAGTTAGAAGTAATATTTCTATTAATGGACTGTGATATTCTACGAACTCAGTTTATCATTATTGTATTTAATTTTAATCAATTTTGAATTTTGTTTGTTATATGAGCATATTGAATGGTTTTACATAATTCATTATTAGTTTACAGAATGCATATAAAGAATTGTACATATTTGTGTATATTGTATACTGATAAACTTCAATTAACTTTTACATATTAAACTATGAACATACACAGTGTTTCATAGTCATACAATTTATTATTGCATTTGTAAATTTAAATTATAAATTATGTTAATATCGATACAAAATATTTATAATTGGAATGTATTATTTATAAATGTATTCATCACGGTTGATTAGTTGCTATGTATATATTTAATAAATATATTTGACTTGACAATTATAAATGGACTGTATATAATAAAATAAATTACTTAAATGCTTATAAATAAAATATACAATATGATATAAAAAAAAAAAAAAAAAAATAATTAAAAAATATACATATCTAACTGAAATTATAAAACATTTATGTATGTATTTGTTTTTATGATGCACGATGCTTCATGTACTTACGTTTCGTGTAACGTAATTATGTAAACTTTGAATAATAACATAGTGATACATGAGTCTGCGTAAGTGGTTCAAACATTATCCTTGGTACTAAAATCTCTTTTTTTAGACACTGTGTGATTTTCTATACTTACTATAGTGCTAAGAGATGAGTGAAAAGGGCAGCTGAATTATATGCTTAGTTGTCAAAATAAAACTAATCAATACAATACAAAAATATGATGGACAATATATGAGTAAGATGACACCCAAACCACAGTGATGAAATTCAAAATATATTATGAGCTTTGATTTGGATTTCGAATCATAAATCTATAAATGTAAATTGATTTATTTACGTTTATTATTAAACATTTGTCAATAGTATATGAATACAGTATAAAATAAACTATAAAATAAAGGGTCATCTATAAAGCAGTAACAAATAAACTAAACTCATTAATGATCATTAATGGCATGTGTATTACAAATGTAATATACAAACGATTTTAAAATAAATCTTATATGATTATACTTCTTAATAATATTTTATAAGCACATTTAATAGTATACTACAAACATTAAAATGTTAAGCTTCCATTGTTTTCACAAAAATATATAATATACGAGTACCTATATGATATTCGATACAAATTTCGAAAAAAAAATATCCTTTTATTTTTCAACCATGTCACATTGCCTCTCTTCAAATATGGAAATCAAAGGTCAGCCTTGTCCGCCAGCTGTCGTCCCGATTCAATTTTTACATGAAACCATCGTTTCAACTATGTCTTAACGTATATATCGATTCATCCAAAACAAATTACGTACGAATATTTTTTTACCGAAATTAGAATAATACATTTTTCATAGAAACACGAGATTTAAATATTGACAGGTTTGTGCATTATGAACATTTAAGTAAAATGATATACAAAATCGCAAGCTCACCAGTTGTGTTGATTAATATTATCATACACTATGTATTCTATAATATATTAAAAAAACCATAATCATTATTCGTTGCTTAGAAAATTAATTTAATTTCGTCAAAAACAAGATAAAAATAAAGCACCGAGGATATTTACTTATGGAAGTAATATAACAGTTTACTCATGGCACCGTCGATAACGAAAAAATAAGTATCGAGAAAAAAAAAATGTATAATGAAATTTCAAGAAAAAAAAATATAAACGGAATAATGAAGTACACGCAAAGAATTAAATTAATTCTTTATACCGTACTAAAACATATATCAGATAACGAAGAATGGTGTTACATGAGCACCTCAGGCTACATTTCCTTCAATGGATCATCATCTAATAACGAACGCAAATTTTTAGTTAAGCTTCGATTTCACAAATCACATTCAGTTATTCCGATCCCTTAATATCCATCTCTCTTCCTTTACACTTCCTAATAATCTACCACTCCATTTTAAGGATAATGGGCCAAGAGACCCCCTCAACATTTAGAAAATAGTCTATAATTATAAGGTAATGTTGTTTGAACACCCAATCACTTATCCATAATAATTTTGTATAAAATTAATACTGATTGTGTATACTCTTGTTTGTTCTGAAAAAAAAAATAATAAATACGTGCGACTGCTGACACACCCATCAATATACGCAAATCTATACCGATAACATGATTTTTGATTGACTGCAATTAATGATATCGCTTTATTCGCTCCATATTATCTTGCTGTTTTTACATCGCCAGGTTTCGTTCAAGCGAGAAAAAACGTGCTCTTAATATTCTTAAACTTCCGAAAAAACGGCTTCATTCTTACGATATATGATGATATTTTCTGCGTTTAGTTTTTATGTCTACAGTATTAGCACTGAAGCCCATAATAAGGGTAACAATAGTATAATATTCTTCAGACGATTATTGTACGCAATTAAAATAACAATAAGTAAAATGGAACTTTCGAGAGTTTGGGTTCGTTAAAAACAATGGTGCTAATTTTTTAATACAGAAAAAGTGATAATAACCAGTGACCGATGGCTACATTACTAAGAATTACTTATTGGCTTAAGACTAGTGCATTATCAGTTAACTAAAAAAGTATAGTTATTTTATTTGAAGAAAATAAAAACCCGGTTAAGTATTTAAGTTCCGAGTGCTCGACCTTCGCAAGACTCATATTCACATTCATCGACAATCATTGAAAAGTAATGGTAAATTATTGCAAAAACGATTAACGATATTGGTTGAGTTATGATAAGTAGAGAATACCGATATACTACTTGAAAATAGTTAATAGAAAAAACATACATTTGGTTAGGCTAGGAAATTTTTTTTTTTGATTTTTTCCCGATGATTTCAAAAATGTAAACGTTTTTCAAGTGGAATGATGTTAATTAATTGCTGTATACTATTCAGTTCTAAAAATATATGGTTGAAAATGTGTAGACGGTAACTTTGAACCACTTTAAAATTCAATAAATTGAGTTTCGCTCGATATATTTTAAGAAAACCACAGCGATGGCGCAGACCTGATCTCATGACAAATGAGCTAGACTGGAATCATCGAGTGAAAAAAAAAACATGTTATTTATTATAAATGTCCTACTAAGGGATTTTTAAGAGGTTAACATTTCAGGGACAAAAAAAAAAAATAAATAAAATAAATAGAGTAAAAAACCAATATTTTAAAATATAGACCACTTAGTCGACACAGCTAATGTTGGTGTGTACTTCGTCTTTGTTATATTATATCTTATATCATTTGTTGGATCTAATAACTGTCAATGCGTTAACATTTTTTTTTTCGAAAGACGTTATTTAGTATTATTATTATTATTATTATTATTATAATTAATATTGTTATTATTATACTATTTTGTATCATAGTAAATAATACGGTAGGTATTCAATCATCGTAAACATTATAAGTTCAAATGCATTTTAATAGTTCAATGTTACATTTTATTAGAGTTGTATACATTACTCAGTATAACCTAAATCTAATCTAATCGAATTACTCGCTTTAATAGGTACATCACATATTTTACACATCAAATGTAATCATAAATGTATTTTAGCTTTAACTAGGCAATAATTCTTCTTCTTCTTTTTCTTCTTCTTCTTTTTCTTCTTCTTCTTCTTCTACTTCTTTTGCCTCGCCTTACTCCCAACTATTTGGGGTCGGCCACCCTTATCCTACACCTCCACTTTACTCGGTCAATCACATCTCCTCTGCACACACCGACAGCCCTCATGTCATTCTCCAAAGTCTCCAACCATCTCTTTTTTGGTCTTCCTCTTCCTCTTTTCCCTTCAACGTCCATCTTCATAACCACTCTTACTGCATTCGTTTCCTCTCGCCTAATCACATGCCCAAACCATCTCAGCCTATTTTCTCTCATCTTGTCCACAATTGGAGCTACACCAACACTACCTCTCACGTATTCATTCCTTATTCTATCTTCTCTTGTTACTCCACTCAACCATCTAAGCATTCTCATTTCCGCGACACTCATACTTTGTTCTATTCTCCTGTTAACCGCCCAACACTCTGAACCATACAGCATAGTTGGTCTCACTACACTTTTATAAAATTTACCTTTCAGCCTAATTGGAATTCTCTTATCGCATAACACGCCCGATGCTTCTCTCCATTTCATCCACCTGCACTTAATCCTATGTTTTACATCAATGTCAAAGCCCCCGTCCTTTTAAACAAAAGATCCTAAATATTTAAAGCTCTCAACTTCACCTATCACATCACCATCTATTGTCAGTTATATCCTCATTCCTTCAACTTCTTGGTCTCTTTGTCCAAAACCATACTCTATATACTCAGTTTTATTTCTACTAATTCTCAATCCCTTTTCTTCGAGTGCTAACCTCCACTCATTTACCCTATTATTGACAACTTCCAGGTTTTCTCCTACCAGAACTATATCATCTGCAAACATCATACACCATGGTATCTCACCCTGTATCTACTTTGAAACCTCATCCATTACCACTGAGAACAGGTAGGGGCTTAGAGCTGACCCCTGGTGCACACCTACTCCTACACTGAAACCTTCTGATACTCTACACTGACTCACGACACTAGTATCGACCCTTCTTACATAACCTGGATCAAATTAACATACATTTTTGGGACATTTTTCCTCATTAACGCTCACCTTACAACTTCCCTTGTCATACGCCTTTTCTAAATCTATAAACACCATGCATAGTTTTTTATTCTTTTCTCCGTACTTTTCTACTAATTGCCTAACACAAAATAATGGCTCCATTGTCAATTTTTCTGGCATAAAACCAAACTGGTTTTCTGATACCGACGTCTCACTTCTTATCATCTTCTCTATAATCTTTTCCTAGATTTTCATACTATGACTCATGAGCTTTATTCCTCTATAGTTCCCACATTCTTGTATGTCTCCTTTTCCTTTAGATATTGGTACAATAAAACTCTTTCTCCAATCTTCTGGCATTTTTCCCTCTATCAGTACCTTATTAAAAAGATTTTTCAACCACCCAATGCTTACATCCCCTTACATTTTCCACACCTCTACAGGTACTCCATCTGGTCCTACCGCTTTTTTCTTTTTCATCGCCTTCATTGCATCTCTCACTTCCTCCTCGCCCACCAGACCAATCAATCCTTTATTCCATGACATACTCTCTAAAGGTTCTTTTTGATAATCCTCGTTCAGTAATTTCTCAAAATATTCTTTCCATCTTTTTTTCACATCCTCATATTTTGTTAAAACTCTCTTATCCTCATTTTTTATACACCAGACATCTTGGAAATCCTTGTATCGCTTTTCTCTCACCTTCGCCAGTCTATAAATTTCTGTTTCTCCTTCCTGTGTTCCTAGCCGCTCATATAACTCAACGTACCTATTAAGCTTCGCTTTGCTTACCGCACTTTTCACTATTATACATACATTTTTATACTCTATACAATCTTCTCTCTTCCTGCTTTTCTGCCATACCTTAAATTGCTTTTACTGTTGCTACTACTCTCTGAATCTCCTCATCCCACCACCACGTTTCCTTGTCTTCTGGTAAACTACTTTTGGTTTCACCAACAACCTTTTTTGTTATGTTCTTAACACAAGTAGCCATCCTTCTCCAAACCTCATGTATATCTCCTTCAATATTCCACAAAGCTTTTTCTTTTAATTTCTTTATAAACTCCTTCTCTTTGTTTCCTATTAATTTCCACCACCTAATTCTGATCTCCTTCCCTGTCTTCCTTCTTTTGTTCATCTTTTTTCCACTACACCATACTTCCATTATCATCAACCTATGTTGTGTTATTACACACTCTCCAGGAATTACTTTACAATCCTTTACTCTTTTTATATTGTCTCTCCTCCATATAAAATAATCAATCTGCGACCTATTTCTTCCATTCTTGTAATGCTCTTCTCTTTTCCTAAAATATGTATTGATTACTGCAAGCTCATACGATTCTGCAAAATCCAAAACTTTTTCTCCAGCCTCATTCCTCTCACCAAAACCATACCCTCCATGCACTCTTTCATACCCTACCCTCTCACTCCCTACGTGACCATTCATATCACCACCAATCACAGCATCCTCATTTCCTGGTATTCCTTGCATCACCTCATCCATCTCTCGTCATAACTCTTCCTTTTCACTTTCTTCACATCCTACTTGCGGTGCATACGCACTTACTACGTTTAATACTTTCTCCTCAAATACCAATTTTACCGTAATAATTCTATCCTTTTTCCTTCCAACGTCGACTACCTTAATTTTCATCTCATCATCCAATATTACTCCAACGCCATTCCTAGTACTAGTCCTACCTGAATATATTACCTTATAGTCCTCTCCTATTTCTTTTGCTTTCTCTCCTTTCCATTTAGTTTCCTGTACATAACAAATATTAACTTTCCTTCTCTTCAATACTTCTGCTAATTCTCTACTTCTGCCTGTCGACGTTCCAACATTCCACGTGCCTATTCTCACTTTAAATCTATCCCTCATACCTAGAATCAGATTTAACCCGGGGCGCAATGGTGATGTCCCAACACCGTTGACATTACCCGTGTTGGGTAGACCTGCACACATAACTGGTGGAACAGCTACCACACTGGCTGTCCGGGTCGTATCACACCCTTCAACATCCAGGTCTCCTCCTCCTCTAGATATAATATTTCCTCTCACTTGTTGTCCCCGCGCATATCCGAGATGGGACAAAACGCCTAAGTATCGATAAGGACTCCTCATTCTATTTGACATAATTTTACACCGGCTGTCGACCTGACGCAACCACATTAGTCGCCTCTTACGACTGGCTGTGGAAACCGTGGAAGTATTCTGACACCCCTTAAAAAAAAAAAAAAAAAAAAAAAAAATTCGATAATAAATGAAAACCTGTTGAATGTCTGTTAACAACGCGGATTAAAATCGTATTTGTTTATTTTTTGGTCTTAGAAAAAGTTTTAGAAAAAAAAATAATTATCACTTGTTGATTTTAATTAACTAGGCATTTAGTTAACTAGGCAATAATTGTATTATAATATAGTAACAGTAGATTTTTTTTAATTTGAAATCTGGAATTTTTTATTGTATCGAACTATATTGAGATTCTCTTGAAGGTTTAATTACACTTCATAAACGCTTTAATGATGATATCTTGATTTCAAATCCATCGAATTTTTGATATATCGATTGCACACATGACATGACTAATAACATTGTAATCACGGTAAGAATAAAAAGAAGATATGTCATGGATCACTAAATTATTCAATAGAATATATGTCTCCGAGGAGATATCTCAAATGCTGTTGAAAGCTACATTTGTTATATTGCCTAAACCGTCAAGGGTAAAACGTTATAAAGATATTTGTACTATCGGTCTGATGAATCACTTTTGGACTGATAAATCACCGAAACTTTTTTTAAAAATTATTCATCAGAGGATCTTTAGAATATGTGAAAAACAAATAAGCAACACACTATTTAGTTTCAGAAATTCTATGAGCACAAGAAAAGTTACAAGTTTTATTTCAAAGAGCCTAGGGATGTTTATAAGAATATTTTTGCATACTTTATTATCAAAATACATTCAATAATATAGTACATGACAAACTACTAGAAATACTGAATAAAAATGGAGTGGATAAAGGTGGTTTGAGAATTATAAGTAATTTATTTTGGAATCAAACAGTAATCATACGCGTCGATGGAGAACTTTCGGAAAATGTCTTAATTAAGCTGAGCTGAGTGAGGCTGGTTTATGTCTTGTCACTACTGTTATTTAATATATATTTAGAATTGCTTTTTCGTGAAGCTCTAGAAGAAATTGAAGATAACATTAAAATTTACGGAGAATATTTAAATAATGTGAATGTGAACAAGAATTTAATAAAATTAACTCTTTATTTGTTTATCTTGATAAATGCTTAATCGATGCCGAGATAAAAATATAACAGTAAGTTAAACTTATAAACGAATATGTTCAAAACCTAGGGACACACTAATTTTAAAGCTAGTAATGGTTGGCTTGCTAAATTAAAAAAAAAAAACATGATGTAGTTTTTCGTACGGTTAGTGATGAAAGTGCTTCAATGGACACAAATAAATATTTTAATTGGATTAAAAATCTTCATGAAATTTTGACAAACTTTTCTGTTAATATTATTATCGTTAATGAAACAGGTTTATTTTTCAAATTATTACCAGACAAAACTTTTAATGGCAAAGAATGTCAATCAGACGGTTAGTTGGAAATATCGATAACACTGAACAATTTCTATAAACATACTCAATACAATAAACATATTTGATACAGTTTGGAAAAGTGTAACACTACTAACTCTGTTATATTGCTATATAAAAGTTGGTTTTGAAGTAATTATATTGACTGTAAACCTTTCCAACCGACCAGCCGTTAAAAGCGATATTAGTCTCTTTAGCTCGCTGGTTAGATACAGCTACAACAATGTACAATACGCACTTGTTCCCCGAATTTTTCATAATACCGAACGTCCGTATAAATGTACTGTTTGCAATTTGTCATGTGCCTATTTTTAAAAATAATTATTAATGGCGTAAGGAACTTATCCAGAGGTAGAATATCGGAGTTCACGTGGTATAAGCTTCCCCTACCCCGACATATTTTCATGCCTGCCTAATATTATAATACTTTAGAGGTTTTATGTAAATAAAATACATTGAGTTTGAATGGTTATAAAAAATAAATAAATAGGTTTTTTTACCTTTGACGAATGAAAATTTTATTATAAATTGTTTATAATGTAAAAAGTTTTAACTTTAAACGGATAGGATGGCATTTATTTTAGATCTCCTGTCGCAAAATTAAAGTCTGTTTACCTGGGATTGTTTCAGTGATTTACCGCAGCCGCGTATGGTATGAAGCTGTTACACGGTCAGCTCAGCCACAGATTATGTTCACAAAACCGTAATGTGATTCCATTAGATAATTCAAATTCTGATATTTTAAATAAAAAATATAATTTTTTTGTTTATCATCTTAATTTTGATGGAAAAAAATGTTCTCACTATGCGTAAATGGACAATAATCTACAAGCGAATAAATCATGAAAGATCTCTTATCTATCTCTTAGCTATTAAGCCATAGCGATTTAAATTTAACAAGCAAACTGCTTCAGAAATATTGTGACACTTTGTCGAGACAACTACAGGTATAAATGTTCGTATGTTTCTTTCAGTATGTTATCGAATACTGAAAACTTTGATTGAAGCATTAAATACCTTAATGATACATTTTACATACATTATGTGATTTATTAGTTATTGTTGTTCATATAGATATAGATTAAAATTGTACACGTATGAATTAATATTTTTATTGTTTAAGCTATGTGTTTTAATTTTTTTATATTTTTTTTAATGTTTTATAAAATGTATAATCCCAAATTATTCGGTGATTCGAAATTTTATCTGTTACCATTGAAATTTTAAGAAACAAAGATTGATTGTAGTACAATATCAGTTATTTTTAAAATATACATAATACATAAAAAGAATCAATGTATAATTAAAAGTGTATTGTATATTTTACTATATAATACCTAATATTAATAAATATGTTAGAAATTTTTAAAATAAATAACCTTTAAAATATTTCTATTATTTAATAATTTTAAATAACTACGAAATCAAAATAGTTAAAGCAACGTAAAAGGTCACTTCTTAAGATACTACACGATTTAATATTACAAATATGATTGATAATAGGGAAGGGAAAAATTTATTGTCCAAGTTCGAAAACCCGGATTCTTGGAATTCGAAACTGGGATTTAAATTTAAATTAGTTTGAAAAATTGAATAAGTAATTTATGTATGTCTGATAATAAAGATTTTATAACTAAACATATTTTGTAGTAAATTTATTTTTTAAGGAGAATATAGAATTCAACAATGTTAATTTTGAAATTCTTATATTGAAATACGTAAATTTGAAAATTCGGATTTTAAATTTTAAATTTTAAATTCCGAATATCTGTATTTTTTGCCTTTAATCTGAGATAAGAAATATGATTTTATCAGATTTTCAGAGAATACGGATTTAATACCCATCACTAATTGATATAATACATTAGCCGGCATTAGCCAATTATATCAATTATAATAAATATAAGTTTTTTTGTTGAAAAATCAAGCCAATTTTTCGATCACTGTCATAGTTAAGGTAACGTACAGTGTCAACAAATATCTAAGGATTTATGAGTGCTATCATTGGTCTAGCTCAATCCCAATTTAAATATTTGTTATATTTTACAAAATAAAATGTTATTCTAACCTTTGCAGTACATTGTACAGTCAATATTTCAACTTACACGTGTGACCTTAATACCAAAAAGAATGAAATAAATTCTTCGGCTGATTGCTACCAAACAGGTGTTAAAATAATTGGGTACTTGGAATTTCACTTGGTTGTTACTTGAGTTTTAAGATCTCGGATTTCTGTTTTTTATATCTCCATTTAAATAGACCATCGATTCAACGATAGGAATCGGATATCCTATTCTTGGCACTGTAAGAAAACTAGAGTGTGAATTTGTGTATTTACATTAACATGTATAGATACTCTTTTAGATAGAGTTTAATAATTGGGAATAATCAATTCACATTCAGATTCGCTGACATCCTTTAAATATTTTTCCATTGTTATTATAACTATACATTTTATCATTATTGTTGCAACCATCATCAACAATAATCATGGTTCTGAACCGAAAGAAAATTTAAAAAACCAACAAAGGATATCAGCCATACGAATTTCACCATACATATAGAAAACTTATGCTAAATTACCAATTCAATATCCATGTGTGGATATAGAGAAACAGCAGACGCTGTCGTCAATTATTATTAGATTGGTATGTTAGGAAAAAATAAATATAACACACAGCAAAACATTCGTATAGTATATACAGTCTATATATATTATTCGGACGTTGCCCATTATCCTTTCGATTTGTCCTCTCTAAGTGTTCCTTTCAATTTATGTCTCGTCAGAAACATATGCGATCGGAAAACACACAATATATAAATATCGTATATACGTTTATATATATATATATATATATATATATATATATATATATATATATATATATATATATATTGCAACCGCAGTTTATTCGGCCGCATGAGAAACCTATGGTCCATTTTCGTTTGATTAATGTAATCGTATTTTGTCATGTATACTCGGCCAAATGCTGTATATATTAATGGAATGCATTATTCATGTGCCGACCCTACATCGCGCCTCTTTGACCGCTATGCGCACGAGGGATTTTTCTTATTTTCCAAAAATCGTTAACAAAATCGTCGAAATCGAAATTTCTTCCTTTTTCCGTGATCTCTGCATTTCCAGACGTATTGTTTTATTACTAATATTATATTACAATATACATTTACATAGCACTGAGTCTTCTGTGCGTATGACATCCGCTTGTAGTCGGGTGTGACGAACAATATAGTTATCCACTCTTACAGTGAAACCAAGACCAATTTTTTTTTTCTAATGATAAAAGAAATAAATTTGAATATTTTTATTACAACTTGCCACGGTGAAACATTTAGTATTATTACACCAGAAAAGTCATAGCACGAACATAATTCTGAAATGTTGACGCAATCGATGAGACAGTAACTCCTTTGAGTCTTACTGGCCATCAGTTGCCTATAACTTTTCAAACATGATTAAGTGCAACAAAAACATCGCACGGTGAAGTGTGCCCTTGCTCTCTGAATTTTTCATATTAAACATCCGTATAAATACATTGATTGACATCCAGAATGTACTTACTTTCAAAAATAATTAACCACGGCGCAGGGAACGTATCCAGGGATGGAACGTCAGAGTGCACGTGGTCTAAACTTCCTTTATTCGATATTTTTTCGTGTCTTCTTAATATTATAATACTTTATGGTTAAAATATAAATAAAATACATTGAATTTGTATGGTTATAATAATAAAAATAAATTATTATTTCTTTGGATTTTTTCCGGCCTTTAAGACTATCCTGTAAAATAAATTTCTCTCCATCTAATTCTATCTTCAGCTATTTCCTTCTGGTTAAGAAAATCTTATTAGAAATTGTTTATAATGTTATTAAAAATTTTATTTTTAATGCAAACCATGACATTTATTTGAGATTCCCATGCCTCCAAATCAAATTCTGTTTACGTGCCTACTTGGGGTTATTTTGATGATTTAGCGCAGCCGCGTATGGTGTGGATTTGATACACGTGGTCCGGTCGGCTCAGCCACAGATTATGTTCACAAAACCGTAAATTGCGCGGTCCATTAACGTTGAACAATCATAGAAGTTTAACAGATATTCGACGCACCTATATTATTACCTATATTATATTATTATGTTAAGCTATAAATGCGTTTCTGGTTATTTTTTCTTAAAAACCGCCTGTAATGTACAATCCTATCGCCATAATATATGATTACCAAAACTGCTATCATGCCCAATGATGCATCAACATTGAACATAATTCTACTATAATTTTTACGAAACACGTGCATATAAGCCTCATGATCCAAATGCCTTAAACCAGTGATCGGAAACCGGCGGCCCGTGGCCGTAAAAAAAATTATCTTTTATACCCGTATTAAATTTCATTGCATATTATATCAATTTTTTGTATTTACTGGTCGTGAACCCTTATTAATTTGTGAATGTGGCCAAAGGGTCCAAAATATTGACGACCACTGCCTTAAACAATGATCCGTTTCATCCAATATTGCGGTGCGTACACATGGTGAACCTGATTGGATGTTTAATAGTATATTCTTACGCTCCCAAACGAATAATTGATTTTTCACGACACAACGATCAACATTCGTATCGATTATATTATATAAGTCTTTAAATCGCAATATTAAATAATTTAATCGCAATATACCGGCTGGACAAAAATCGTCTTTCTTCAATGGTTTTAAAGCTACAATTATTTACAGTATCAGTACCGTAACACTGGAGTCACGTACCCCTCTCCAAATCTCTTCCTTTTTCAGGGAATTGAATATATCTTTCCTAATGTAATATACAATGTTAATTTTTTATTTTTTTAATACCGACAGTCACCTTGCTTTGGTTGAAATAAACTTTTCTACACCTATGCGTATATAATCTTAAATTAGAAATTCTACTTATGAAAATTGAACAACCTAACACTAATAAATATATACAGATTTTTACATATAAATATAGAGTCAATCGTAGATGTTTTTTGACAAAAGAAAAGAAAGACAATTAAACTTTAAATTATAAATTTAGAATATACATTGTATAATTTTATATAAATAATTTAGTAAATTAGATACAAGTATTTATATTGCAATGTGTAAGTATGAAGATAAAGGACGCTTTATACCAACTAACTCAGGATATATATGAGAAAGGAGATGTGCCACATGACTACTGTAAAAGCATAATTGTAACTATACCAAATAAAACTGAAGCAAATTTCTGTGAACAGTTTAGAACACTGAGCTTACTGAGACACGCATCAAAAATCCTAGCAAAAATAATAAATCGAAGAATAGAAGGAAAAGTGAAGCAGTACTTAAAAAACGACCCATATGGATTTAGAAAACAAAAAGACCACGAGAAGCAATTTTAGAACTGCAAGTGCTAATTGAAAAACAAATCGATAGAAATAGTTACATATTTGGCCTTCATAGACCTGGAGAAGGCCTTCGATAAAGTAAATTGGAACAAAAGCTACTCTAACTACGAGAAGTAGGTGTTGAGAAACAAAACCTAAGAATTATCCACAGTCTGTACAAGAATCAGACAGCTTGCATTAAAAAAGGAGAAATCACAACTAACGCTCAAATAAAAAAATGAGTCCGACAAGGGTGTACGTTATCACCACCACTTTTTAATTGCTACATCGGAAAAGTTATAAATATAGTGAAAGCAAAGCTAACAAGACTAAATAATGGAATACAAATTGGTGGAGAAATCGTTTCAATGATACGATTCACCGATGACATTGTGGTAATAGCAGGGAGTGAAGGTGACACACAGCGTGCAGTTGAAAAAATGGATGAAATGCTCAGAACATCAAAAATGAAAATAAATAGTACAAAAACGAAGATTTTAGTCTGTGCCAGAGATCTGAAAGTAAAAGCTAATAAATACATAGATAGTCAAAAACTAGAATAAGTAGAAGAAATGTTATACCTAGGAAGCAAAATCACATCTGATGGCAAGAGTGTTTACGAGATAAAACAACGCATAGTATTAGCAAAAATTGCCTTTAGTAAAAAAAAAAAATTGCTCACTTCAAAATAGATACTATATATATAGATAATCTCAATATCAAGAAGAGACTTATAAAAACATATGTATGATGTGTTGCAACATATGGATGTGAAACTTGGGTAATAAATGATTTCAAAAATAAAAAAACTAGAAGCCTTCGAGATGTGGTGTTGGAGGCGTATGGAAAGGATAAGCTGGATAGAACGAAAAACGAATGAAGAAATACTTAGAACAGTGGAAGAAAAATGTGCACTCATAGAAGTGGTTAGAGGAAGACGATGGAAAATGGTAGAACATGCCCTGAGACACCCAGAAGAATTATATAATATAATATTGGTGGGTATGATAGAAGGAAAAAAAACAGCAGGACATCCTCAGAACTATTATGATGCAAAAGTCAAAACCTTTAATTAAGAAACTTAAAGAAAAAGCGAGTAATTTATTAGAATGGAAAATTGGAGTTGTAAACCAATCTTCGGGTTGAAAAAAAAAAATTATTAAATATAAATCTTTCGTTTATATATTGTAAGGTATGATAAATTTTATATACATAGACCAGGGATAGACAACTCAAATAACTATAGGGCCAATTCTTAGAACTTTAAGATCTGGAGAGTCATAGTAAATAAAGCAAAAATGAAAAAAATTTATATTAAATAATTTAATTTTATGTCCGAATCAATACATTAAAAAGTGCATGATACCTATAGCTATGTTAACTATGCTAATGTGAATATATATCATACTTAGGATTTAGTTGGTGTTCAATACTAGAGAAAAATATAAAATCTACAATTTACGATCAACTTGACTAAAAATAAAATACTGATAAACGCTAAAATTGTAATAAGTGATTTGAAAATATAACACGGACCAGATAAAAAAAAAATTCCATTCCTGGTATATATTATAGTTTCTCACAACTGTACAGTTAATTAAAGAAAATATTAGATACATTAACCTTTTCTATTTACAAACAATGGAGTCATATTAAACAAAAGATAAAAAGTATGTTTTGCAAAAACTGAAGAAAATAATTAAGATCATCTCTCCCCCCTCAAAATTAAAGTAAAAAATGTCTAGCTACAGCACCGTACAGTAAGTATTTTCTAATTTTACTTAATTTCTTGAATCTATGTGCAAAAACATTACTAGTTATAGTTTTATACATTTTAAATGAGAACAAGATATGATTTGAAAAATGGATTGGTAAATGTGTCTTTTACATCTTTCACTCAAAATGTATATCTTTTTAATATCATACTTGAATTTAATTAAAAAAGAAAAAAATTAATCGATCTCATAATTTATTCAAATAATAAATATTAATTACAATCCATCAGTAAATTTAAAATCTAAGCATTAAAATTATGTCAAACGAATATTTTGCTTATGTGTTTTTAAAGCGTACCGCGTTTGATATTATTTAACGATTTAAAACAACATAATATCGCGGCTATCTTGTATTGCATTTTGAATTGTTTAATAAAAGTTATATCCAACGGATGCTGTCCAAGAAGATTATAGCACATCGTTTTTGTTTGTCGATGAACTGGACCGTGTGGATGTACAACAATTGTGTAACGAGAATCCGTACAATTATTACGTAAAAGTTATTATTTGCTAAATATTAAACAATTTGTTTTGAACACAACGTTTAATATTGAAACATACCGCATAATCGTTTTCTCGTTCCAGAAATATGTTGCTGCTTATTTTTTCGTAAAAACTAAACGACTTTAAATTTCAATTTAATGTCAATTAACCTTATTCTAGTGAAATTTTGATTGTGCGTCACCATATTATTTTTGACGACCTACAAAGTTCGTTTTCCATAAAAGGTAATGTATATTTCTGTAGATTAATTATTTTTCGTTTGCATAAACGTAAAGTTTATTTTGTTTCAGGTACCTATTAAAATGTAATAACTTATGATGCCTACATCATAAATACCTATATATTCTGTCAATATTAAGGTCTAAGTGATAGATTATTTTATCAAGAAACGGCATTAAAATGTGGTGATTTTTTCGAATATATCGATGAAAAAAAACATACGGAATTTACAAAAATTCAAAATACATAATTTGTGACGAATAAAATGTTATATTATACATTTGCAACATGCGTTTATATTGTTTTAAGATGTACAGTTTATTTAAACACGCAATGAACCACTGCGTATACTGCATTAAATAGTTTCAACAAAAACTTTAAAATATTATGTTATAATATGAATAGGATCTTCATGAGTACTGAATATTTTACAAATTCTGAATAAAATAAAAATACATTAGACTCGTACACAATATTTTTTTCTCTTTTTAACTTCAGAGCAGCAAAATATAAATAATTTGTTGTTTAATTATATTTTAAAATTTTATTGTTCGATGAAATGCTTGTGTATTAAGTATAAAAGTAAAATTTGGCTTCTAAAAGTTTAAATAAACATTCTGACTTTGTGCTCTATTATAATAAAAACACGATATCTGAAAAATACCGACATTTCCATGGTCATAATCACGTATACCATTTGATAACGTTGACAACAATACGTACAAAAGAGAGTATTATGTGCGTAATATAATTGTTATTTCACGAATACTATAATCATATACTCACGAGTTCTAATTTGATTCATTAAAATATTAAATACAATGTAAATAATTTAATATAATCACGCACTTTGGTAAGGCATAATCAAATTATGAAAAATGTTAAATTTACAATACATGAATATAAATTATTATATTTCCCGAAAACTCGAATATCATATACTAAATGCCCTCGATATATCTTACTAAAAATATGTAGAAACTACAGAATAATATTTCATATTAATACCGTTATTTTGTATTTTGATTAAAACTTATGAAAACATTATATTTCTATTTTATTCGTAATACAATTTGAAACTAGAACGATAAATTAATTTTGATTACACTGTTTAGTTAGAATATAACATAAGAACCTTATTAAAAATATACGTCTAACAAAATTAAATGAAAAATATCTGTACTCTTTTGCGCATTCGAAGTATATTCATCGCAACACCAAGTATATTACCAGGGTAATGATACTAGTAAAAGTTAATTTGAACCACATACTCATATTGATTTTTATATGAAATTTTCAAAATACAGATTTAGTAGTAGTATAGTTTAAAAGTTATTTTGAACTTACCTATTAATTGTATGAATACATTTAATTCAACAATTCAACAAATGTAACATTATAATTTTCTCTTATAGACTATTATTCACTGTCCGATTTTTATTTTTATTTTTTCCTAAGCCAGAGGTTGCCGGTTAATTCATTTTCACACCACATCACGATTCTCTCAGATTTTTAATGACAAAAAAATAATGATTTTGAATTAATCTTGGGTTTTCTACATCATATCAATCAACTGTGTCAGACTAATTCATTTTAATACTTCGTCAGTAAGTTCTCTAAAGAGATCGTTTCTAAAGCATTTCGAATTAGTTATACCGCACAGCAGTAGGTGTTCGTCATCTTATTCGTCTCCGCATTCGCGTTCTGTGGTCTCTTATATTTTCCAGCGCACGAGGTTCTTTTTTGTTCTTCCTATACCTGCCCTTAGACGGTTTAAGGTTTTTCAGATTCAGTAATCCAGGTTTCTTCCCGAGAGAAAGTATTCTATCGTTCTTTTCCATAGTGGTTCATCTTTTTTGCACCTGTCTTTTCATCTTTGTATTCGTTCATCAGTTTTCGATTTTAAGATCACATAACTGGGCTTCAATATTCTATTTTGTGGTATACATACGTAAAGAAGATGCTTTCTGTCAGAATAGCATTAATTCCTTTTTTCTTCTGCTATTACTTACCATCTAATATCGGGTGGTGCTGTCACTATGTACAACTTATTGGTGTTTGTCCGTTCAGACAGCCAGCGATGATTCTGCAAATTTTATTAACTGCAGAATTACTCTTGGTTATACTAATTTAACGGTGATGTTAACAAAAATAGTATCACGAATGTTTCGTTTGTCCATAGATACCTGCTTAATTTTACACAAATATGTATTAAATTAAATTTCCAGAAATATTACTCAAATTGTGATTTCAATTAGATTATAATTTATTTTCTTTAATACTTGTTATAATTGTCTCTTTCAAAACATGAAGGACTTACTTACTCTTTTTATGACATACTGAGGTATAAAATTACATTTTTAATCAGAACTCATGAGTACATTTTTACACTGAACACATTTAAATTACTTTTTAAATTATCAAATGAAGACTTTACAACTTACAAATTGATGGCACTGACTTTGTCGATCTCAGTATTTATAATGAAATATCTTGAAATTAATGGTTTTTAATGTTATGTGAAATGTGTTAATTTAACATTATATTAAAAATAAATTATAACAATAACATTTATAATTATATATTTTTGTATGTGTATGATTAGCAATGAATATGAGTTGTACGAAGGAAGTAGTAATGACGTGCATGCAATACAAGCTATAAATTGAGGATTTTGGACACAATTATTTTACTCCTCTGATTATTATATAGTTTATTAGTACCATATAATATTTTATACATTAATAATTGAATATTATATCAGGTTAATTAAATGTTTGCATATGTAATCCAAAAATACATTTTGAATAACTATATTAAATTAATAATATTGTACACTTTATATTATAACACACGTTTCATTTTTTTAAATTTAAATTCTATATGTTAATAAAAAATATAAATTTTCTTAGTTCTATAGAAACTTAAAGTTGTTTGTTTCAATTTCATTTTAACATTCAAAATCAAAGAACTTTTATTTTTTACTATCATAAATAAATTGTAATGCTTTTTATAATAAAAAAATAAAAACGTCGAACAAGATTTACGATATTTCAAAATATAATTATAATAAAAAGTGTAATTGACCTAGTATAAAATTGTCAGTTCGACTATACGATTGCAAGTTATATCTTTTTAAAAAAAAGTGTACATAGAATATAAGGAATATTTGATATTTATGAATTTTATTCTTTTTTGCTTTATGTAGTTTATAGATTTACTAAAGAATTTTTAATTAAATATAAGTTTTATTAATCCGTGTTATAAGATTTATTGCTGTAAAAATGGTATTCAAACAAAATTTCTCTAATCGTCTACGTTTTTTCAGTATATTGATAACAACTCGTACTAAAATTGGTTGAAAACTACAAAAAAATGAAATTAACTAAAAGGAAGAAAAAATATTCCTAGATATAATCATTAAAAAAAATAATAAAATTATCATACAATTATCAAACGTCATTCCTCCGGTTGTATCCAAAAGCACAAATCAACCTTTTTTTTCTATAACCCAAAAGCGCAAAACGAATTGGCGCTTTTGTATCTTGATAGTAGGATAAAAGCGTAAAAATAAATTATATTACCTGATACAATATTTTAAGCCCCTCGTACATATCGTGTACTAACTTAATGTGCGACGCTCGATGCTCTCCAATTTACGCATGGCCTAACTCGTTCCACGACAAATTGCAAGAACGGTTATTGTATTTTTCTATATCTTATCGTAACACATTACGATAATGAAAAATCTAAAATCATCTCCAATACACTAATATAGAACTTGCATACAGAAAAAAATTTTCCAGATTCGAATAATTAAAAACTGTTGGCTTCAAATTTCAAATTTAGACTTAATTTACCTATACAATATTATAATAATAATTATAGTTTATTACATTAATTAATTATATTTATGATACTTGTAAACTAAAAATAATACTCAAAGTTATTATTCTTATTTTTTATTTTTCTGACTAATTTTAATATCACTGTAAATGCTTACTTAAGTATTAAAAATAACTATAAATTTTTAATAAAATTCATGTTATTTTTATAAAGTTGATTTGCGCTAATGGGTTAGTAAAAAGGTAATATTTTTTTGCGCTTATAGGTTATTTATTTTTGCGCTTTTGGTTTGTGTTTGGGTCATATTTTGCGCTTATGAGCTACAGCCCATCCCACAAAACTTAATCGATATTCTTAAATAATTTAAATAATATTCACTAGGGTAACTGGATAAGTAGTTACATAAAAAGTATAGTTAAAAAGTATATTTTTGTGTGTGAGGCGTGGGCTAACTATTATACTTTTAAAATATTAACTAGTTTTTGTCGTTACGTTTTCCTGTAATAGATGTATTTTTGTTTAACGAATATGTAATTGAATATTATTTTTCTTATTAAAATCGGCTAACAGACACAAATAAAATCAAATATAAAATATAAAATCAAATCATTTCTTTGTATTTCGAGTGGGCCATTCCCAATTACAATTATTGAAGTGTTTACATCTAGTAAAATTGATATTAAAGGTATTAAGTTACATTTAACATATTATAATAACTTACATTTACATTATACATTGTAATTCACAAGTCTACTTTAAATTCTTAAACTAATTAAATGATAGTTTATGTACGAATTATAATAATCAATTGAAACATTTGAGAATAAATCTATGTTGAGATTATTCACTAGTTGCATTAATATATTTATATGATCATTTTAACCATTGTTTGAGGGCTGAAATGGTATACAAAAAGTATTAATTTATATTTTTGTACAACTAGGAACGTTGAAAGTTAATGTGGTGAGTAATTCAGGACATTTAATGAATCCATTCGTTAATTTAAATGCAAAATACAAATCTAATATTTCCCTTATTTTATTTAATGGCTTAAGACTTCGGTACAATAATATGATATACTGATATTATGAATGAATTTTACAATTTTCAAGTTATTATTGTAATTTAATTATATGAAAGAAACGGTTTTGTATCGATTTTATAATATTTTTCGTACCAATTGCAATAGGTGATCATACTATGATAATAATACGATTTGTTATTATGCCAAAATGTAGACACCTATTTTTCGTCTTATTTTAAATATTAAGATAACCATACAACACGAAAATAATGTAACGAACATTTAGTTTTTTTTAATTTTTATTATATTATTCACGATCTGAATATAATAATAAATCATCATCATAAAATTATAACGGTAAAGAATTCAGTACGGGATCATCTGTATATTCGGTGGGCTCTATCGGTGATTAGCTTCCTAGTGTTCGATGAACATATTTGGCTACAATTAATCGTTTTCAAAACGTACACGAAATGTGTGTACGAAAATAGTCAGATATGGCCATTAAGAAAAGGTACAGTAATAAAATACGAGCACTACGAATAAAAGTTAAATAATAAATTTTTATATGAATATTAAATATACGAATAAGAAAAATACTTATCGCGCCGAGCATCGTTTTCAGCTTTTTTCTATAAATAACAGAATAGTATGAAATGTGTGACCGTACGAATACAGAAATACACTATATGCAACAGGAGTTTAATATCCACCTTACGGTAGAACGATTTGGAATCAAAAAATTCAAGGTAAACTGTTCGTTGAACACACATTTTTTAGACTCCACCATTATTTCTATTCCATTCCACAGAAACTATAAGTGTAACTTTCTTTTATTTTACGAACCGTTGAACATACCTAATATATAACTTTAGTGTAATTTATAACTATTATTGCATACATACTGTATACTGTATAACAGTACCATAACAGTTGTTAATAAGATATTAATTTCTGAATTTTAATCACTTTAATTGAAAGCCATAAATTAATAAATCAAAAAAAATATACAAATTAATTTTCTATAATGAAAAAAAAAAAAACAATGCTTATGAAATAGGTTATATCTAATTAATTAATTAAAAATGTCAATTTTAATTAAATTATAAATGCATATAAATATTGATAACTACATTAAAGTTAAGTTAAAAATTAGAAATATTAATTTTTAATCTATTCAACCTTTAAACATTGAAAATAAAAATAATTATTTCACTTATATATGTATATCGTCATATAGAATTTATAAAATCAATCGTGTCTATTAAGGTTAAAACTCAGAAAAAAAAAATGCATTCATGTTATTTGAATGCTGTTTGAGTAAAATTATATTAGTATTATTTGTTTGAAAGTGAAACAAATTATAGACGATTATTTTAAACTGTATACATCATTAACATTAATAATATATAAATCGACGTATAAGTTAAGATTTTGAACTAAAATTAATTGTATTAAATTGAATCCTCATGTCTCAACTATTACTGTTAAATAAATTCAAACTTATGTTATTTGTATACTACATAATATTAAGCTAATTAATCTTTAAGATTGTATATTAATTCCTTAAGGCGTCAAATTGATAAATAAATTAATATAACTCCGAAGCTACGTGTTAACGTTGCACTATAACTTATTTGATAATACATAATAATATTATATATATTATAACATTATTATTATATTATATCTATGACATATATATATATAGTATGTAATACAATAATTCTAATTCAATGAAACAAAAAATTAAACTCTAATGTAATTGGTATTTAAAATTATAAAAACCATATTTTTTGAACTGTACTTTTTGCTAATACAAGTTAGAGAAATTAGTAACTGTATTTTACGAGTATATCAGTTATTTCCAACAAATCATAATTGACATGGGAAAAAATTGAGTAACAATAAGGACGTATGGAGAACTGCAGCAAACCAATCAAAGAATTGAAAACCGAAAGAAGATCAGTTATTTACAATTATTAAATCATATTATCATCATATTTAGAAGGAATGTTTTGCATAATCATTGTATCAAAATTAGTGAAATTGATAATTTCACCTAAAAACCAATATTTCTAATCACATTGATTTAATTTTGTAATAAAACATTTAGCATAAGTAACTAATTAGTAATAATAATATTAAGTAATTAATTAGTTTACGCTTTATATGGTTTCAAGTAACAATATTAAAAGCTTGTTATACTTTAGTGATACAAGAACAGTCTCAGACAGATCACATTGATGTGAGAACTCATCCAATGTTTGAGTACATATGCATATGTTTAGGCCCCGTGTGCGTATAACTATGTGTTTGTGTGTGTGTGTTTAACCACCATTAGCTCATATAGTAATTTGCCAACGCCAGAGTCAAATATTTCAGAACACCGCCTAAATGTCACCAGCAGGTTTCCTTAAAGCATTATTTGTCTGTAAGATTTTTAATGGTTAAATAATAATTTGAATATTTCACTGTTAAATAAATCTCCTATAAGAATAATAAAATATACTAGTGCGTGAAATTAAATATAACAATAAAACATAAATGTAATGATATTGATTGCTCTTAATGGATTACATATGTTGTTAGACGTTCTTAAGTCATGTTATTGGAAGGACGTTCAAGTATATAAATGTTAACAAATTTTTTGTACAGACGCATATTATGTGATGATTGCCTCGTGACCCACAAATGTGACTTGCAGCGGGTTTAATGATACACAATAATACATATAGCATATGATGATCCCATCATTTATTCGCTTCGTTATCAACGAGAAATGCTAAAATATAATATTATTACATCCATTATATAATAACCGGGCAGTATTATAATGCATTTCGATGTCACTGTAGTAATGTATGTGATAATTGATAAAATGGTCACAGTCTATAGGTATAGGTTTTATTATATGTTTTCGAATTTATCGAACAGCACTTAGCACTCTGTATACATATTTATATATATAGAGTGCTAAGTGCTGTTCGATTAATTCGAAAACAGCTGGTAATGATATATTATTATTATGGTCGAAATCGACGTCATGTGCTGTTGTAATTTATAATGGTACACACTCGGGCAAAGAATAAATATAATAACGATGATAATAACTGTTATTGGAGATATAAAAATTGTTTTTTATAAAATTAATTTACTATGTCGCGCCAACGTCAACGGTGGCATTTTTGTTACGAGTCATTCGACATCACGGCGAATAAATTGACTGTGAGTGGGAAGACGGGACGGAGTTAACTCTACTGTATAATCAGATTATTAATCACCATATCGGTTATGGGTCGGGACGAAAATATTCAATTGTTTGAACAGCATACACTAGATTTCTAATAAGCTTTTGTACTAATGAATTGTGACGCAATATGAAATCAAAGCAAAAAAGCTTGTTGCAAATATTTTTAAATTTATCTTAGATACTGTGTTTTTTTTTTTTTTATTGAAACTATATTTTTTTCCGTAATCAGTACAAGCTGATATTCGTTTGTATACGCCATAATTTATTCGATATTTGCGATGAATAAGATTTATATTTCATGCTTTAAAATTTTGTTGCACTGTCACAAACTTTGTCGATGTAATTTGACTGCATTTAATGCGCCCATCATTCGCTTTTGGATTGTTTCAAAATATAAAATATTTACTGCAATACCTTGCAAATTTCCTGTGATTGTCTTATAACTTATTTTCTGGCGCATGTTAATTCCGCCAGAAAAATAAAACAGGTCAAATTGGGTTTATGTAAACTCTGCCACTGAAAAAAATTAGGTAAAATTGAGTTCATCTAAACTTTGCCGTGAAGAAAATCAAGTGGTAGTATAAAAATCACCATATAAATAATCGTTATACCTAATAATATAAAATAATATTTTTCATAATAATAATTAAAAATAATCCACATTAATTATTTTAATTACAGTAAAAAAAAAAAAATTATAATAAATAATCAATACACTTAATAATCCAAAAATATATAGTTATGTCATGGATGTAAACTAAATTGATGTAATACAATTTGTAAACATTGTAAGTCTTTTATTACTCCATTAGTGTACTTATTTATAGCATCCTGTAAGTAACACTATTATAATTTTTTTTTTTTTTAAATGTTTAACGTATTTACTTGAGATATGCCATTAATTTTTTATGTAAGTTTGGGTTTGAAATTTTATAAGAACTTTACTATAAATCTAAAAATTCGGTTGACTTTTATAAAATGAATTTTTTAGATGACTATGAAAGGATTCACAGGCATTTATAGTTCTGGTAAGAGTTTACAACTGGCGGATCTTACATATATCCATTACACGTAAGAAAAAAATTGGCGGAGTTTACGTTAGATCTTTTATTACCTTTTTATCTTACCAATATTCTGGCGGAGTGAGTAAAATAAGTACTTATATTATAAATTTAATTGTATAGTTTTTATATCAAAAAATACTTGATTAACATTTATGTTATATAATTATTTGACCTTATGCAACATAATATTATAATTCACTAGACAATCCAGCAATTTAGAAATTATTTAACTTAAAATAAATAACACATAAAATAAACATGATGTATTACCAACCATGAAAGTTTGACTAATGTACATAATCAAAATACATAATAATTATAATTAATCATTTAATGATCTCTTATTTTTTTTCAATTATTTTACACGGTTTGCTTTATATTGGTATACAATAAAGTTGTACACTTTCTAATGTTAATTGCACAGGTGGGTTTAATCTAAATTAATTTATGAAAAATTAAAGCACAACTCTTATTGGTACGTATTCAAATACATTTATGCATGCTTTATGACATGCTATAGTAGTCAAAAGCATTTTAAATAAAGATGTTATACTTGCCTTCTTTTGCTATTCTTCATCTATAGACCGTCGCAGAGTGGACACGATTATTAAAATCGGTGTTCTTATTGTTTATTTATATATGTAGTACGCTTTATTCCTTGGACGTGAACAGTTTAAATGTGGCCCTGAAATTCGAATATGAAGTTTTAAATAAAAATCCACATACCACCTATTTATGTAACCTGATTAATAGGACTATTCTCAAGTTTAAAATTAAAAAAATACTGATCATCCATATAATTTGTAAAATTCAACTAACTTATTAATCAACGAACAATCATAACTAGTAAGCTGATTAATTTGAAATGTTAAGGGAACAAACTTATAACTATGATTAGAATTAATAAGAAAAATATTTTTGGAAATTGCAATACTAAGGGTCTAAACAATTTTGGACTTTGATGTTTGTAAATTTTGGTTACTTAGAATGTATGTTATGCTGTGTTATATGTTGATTTTAATAACTATCGATTTAAGTATGTGTTGATTAATAGAGTACAAATCAATAAAAATTATATCTTTAGAATATAGAGCTGTAACATAATTTATAAACATAGTAGGCTGCTATCGTAGGAATAGAATCGAAAATAAATTTTCTAATGCTTTTTAACTAGTCTTCATTACTCCTTCTATATACTTTAATATTCAGACCACTAAAATCGTATGCCTATCTTATTTGAACACCAGCTTCACCCACGAATAAAAAAAAAAAAAATCGAAAATTTCCAAAATAAAATAGGAATTGCCTAAAAGCACTAGGGTTTATAAGGAATCGCCTGATCAACAACTGGGATACTCCTAATAGATACCTAAATTAGAATCCTATTTAAAATTTTCATTGCCAAGTTTAAAGACTCAGACGGAACCCGTCATTATCAATTAAAAAGCAAGACCCGAAATAGATGATTACGATTTCGACTGCTCAAAATATATCCTACTATGGGATACTGGGGAACCTACATCAGTAGAACAATACATTTTATCATTATTATCATTATATAAATGTGAAAACTAATTAATCGTAATTGTTATTGTAATAATTATTATAACAGCACATAATATTCTGAAATATTTTAAGTATAATAAATGAAAAAAAAATCTAGCTCTTATAATTTACAAAACATAGATTTTATACACGATTACTGTCTGATACTGTTATAACAAACATGCAACATAATTGATATTTAAATCAAAGCGTATACAACACTTATAATACTAATTTTAATTATTAATGATAATGTAAGAAAACAAAACAAATATTAATAAATTGTTTTACTGATAAATGAATAAATAAATAAAGAGTTAAAACGTAGAAATAAATAAATAAATGCTTAGCCTGTATTGTTGTTATATTTTTAATTTCAAACCAGTCGTATATAATAAATATAATAATACTCCAGGCTAAGTATTTTTAATTTATTTATGTATTTATATAATAAGTGTATAATTTCTGTGCCCTTTTACGTCACACAAACAATGCAAAATGTAACTGACGGATTATTTTTATTAACATTTTTCTTCGCTCAGTATAATAATATGTATTAGTTGTACAACAATTGGAGTTCTATAAAATTACATTCAACATGACGATGCATTAAAGCGATATAAAAATGTATGTTATTTTGTATACCATATACTATGGTATTTACAAAAATAATATTGTAATTGTACCGTCAATAAATTTAAATAATCATAAAATAAAAAATTTCAATATGTAAGTATACCAATAATTTAAATTATTAATATAAATTGTATGGATGGAAAGAAAATAAAAATATAATTTTACTTGTGTAAAATTTATATTTTTCGAAAAATGTATAAAATATAGATTTTAAAATACATTTATTGTGAAAAAAAATTGAGATTGAAGGCAAAGTCAAAGAAAACATCGTAAAAATATTTAATTTTATTCATCAAGCACTGTACGAGTTAAAAAAAAAATATAATTTTTATTTATAAAGTAAAATTTTAACTTGTATTCAACTTCTTTAATTTGAAAAAGTTAAAATGTGGAAAAGCAAATCAACCGTGCTGAATTACCAAGCCTCCTCGTATGTATTTTTTAAGAACTGCACTTTAGTGAACTCAGACACTCACATTCATACATATTTACGATGTATAGATTAAAGTACGTTTCATACTTTTCTTTACAAATAGGTACTGGTGATTTTGTGTACTGGCAGTTTTGTTTTGTTACAGACACAAAGAAAAATCACATGGCAAAGAAATACTAAAAAAAAAAAAAATTCTCTCTTTTTAATCTTAAAACATATCTATAATATTATAAGAATTACTTCATGATCTTGCATAATATAGTTAGGTACAAACATTTAATACCAAAAAGATAAAAATATTTTTAAATATTAGTCACATGACCGTACACTTATTAATAAATATGTTATTAAATCATATACGAGTAGATATAAAAACACGAAAAAAATATTTAAATATACTAAAACACCTCTGCCTTTACAAACGCGTGTAACTCTGATGTTGAATTCGATTTGCTCGTCACCACGGCGGCAAAAGGGTCGTGGGGTTACAATAATTATTGCGAGTATTATTTTGCTAAGTCCACGCTGTGTACCTATTGCGCGCCTTTACAGTCATCGTTTTTTATAGAATAATAATAACACGAACGATAATTTTATGTAGCTCGGTAGAACAACTACAAAAAAGGTGCGAAATGTTTCTTTTAAGTTTTCGACTGATTGTACAGACTGCATAGATCGATATAATAATAAATCAAAACGAACGAAATCAACAATTAAAACGCCCCCAACATTTCGACATTTTTCCCTTTTATTATACTCGAGTGATTTTTCCCGAGTCGACGTTTATTTTGATGTATTTGATAAAAAAAAAAAAAAAAAGAACCGTTAAAATAATAATAATTATTATAATTATGATTTCTGTGTACGTCGACTAAAACCTATTTGTATGCAGTGAATGGTGCGTGACTGTATATGAAGGTGTTTTATATCCGATATGAAAACGTCGGTGTCTCGATATAATAATAAATAGTCCATTCAAACAGTTCGATTAAAATAATAATAATCGTCGATCAGGTGGCCGTTTCCAACGTCGTATATAGGTATATACGCTAGTTCATAGGGAGATTGCTGCGGTGGGCTAAGCTACTCGACGTGATCGATTTAAGTACTTTTAAACAACGAACGTCATATATAACAATAATTATTATGCAAATAGGTTTTTTTAGTCCTACTGCTGCTCCCCTCACCGTGTGTTTTATCACGCTACGTATGCGATAATTCCCCACACCTATATTACAACCACGCAGCTTAATAATAACAGCGATAAAAAAAAAGCGCACACCAGAAAACCGAATCCACTTTTCACCGTTTTTTTTTTTCGTTATGATAATATATATATAATAATATGTAAATACTTTTCAAAATTATTACATCATGATACACGGCATCCGTCACATACGTAATTACGATGATAACTGGTAATTAAAATTATTGTTGATATATAATAATAATTATGATAATGACCATGGCAGCGGTTTTGGAACATTGATAATAATATCTAGTTAGTAATCGAATATACCGTTTTATTTTAGATTCTGAACGGAGTGATGGAATCTATTGGTTTTACAATGATGTGTGTTTTTTTTTTTTTTTTTATTTTTTTTTATTTAAATTGTATGACTGTTTGAAATTTAAATATTTACGAAATTGCATAAAATAGCGATTTATTCTCAAACGATTTTAAATATTTGTTATAATTCAAAAAGTAAAAGTTGCAGATTTTTTAAATTTCTACCAGCTGTTAATATTGGTATTTCCTTTATGTCATATTTTTTTCAAAATATTATATTGATTTTTAAGCCACTTATAGGCATTTAAAATATTCGATTTTTTTACATTTTATTCTTATAATCGGTGATAAAAAAAATTTGGCTCCTACAAAATACTTGAAAATTTAATAGAAGATTCCACAGAAGTAGTTCTTAATGTCATTAAAAAATTATTAAAATCCATAGGCACAATTTTTTTATAAGCGTTTGAACATCGAATATTGACATAAAATTACATGTAAAATATAATATAATGTATAATATTCTAGACTGACAAACTAAGTCGCTGTAGGCAACTGCCAACCCATCCTAATTGAAAAATATATTTATCGTTTCAAAATAAAATATACTTTTTACAATACTTATAAATAATAATGTATTATATCCTAGACAAACATATTAACTCCGTTCAGAAGCGTTATTCGTATACAATGATATCTATCATTGCATTCAAATTTAACAAATCCATTGTAATAATGACCTATCCTATAAACAAGGTGCACTCCACCACCAACTGTACAGCAGAGCGATGTCCATCCGGTTCTTTTTATTAATTACGAATTTCCAACACTTCTGTCAAAATATTTTTTCCGTATACGCGTACACATCTTCTTCTTCTTCTGCCTCGCCTCCCTCCCAACTATTTTGAGTTAGCCACCCTTGTCCTACACCTCCACTTCACTCGGTCAATCACATCATATACGCGTACACATAAATATGTAATAATATGTTTGCGTGTACAACGTACACCCCACAGTCCTATATTCCTCAGACACATCTGATCGATGTAGCGTTTTTTTTTACCGCTGTTGCAGTGCTTTGATTCTATTCCTTATGCGTTTTTACGGACTTCTCTCTCTCTCTCTCTGTTTCTTCCTTTATAATCAAAAATCTGATGTGTGGTTAAAAAATCGTATGCTTAAATAAATCCTCATACACGCGTGCAAGCGTTTACTTTTTAATCCATCCACACCCACACGTCCGTTCTTATTATAGCAAGCATTACGTTAAACGACACGTAGTCACACCCCCGTATATACATGTTTGTTATAATAAGTATGTACGAACATACATGAATAATAAAGCAACCACAGCAGTCAGTCAAACAGAAACATGTACCGGACGACCGATTTATCGCACGTGCGTTGTAGCGGCTAACCATCCACCAATAGGCCGTGTTATATAATTTATATCCACAGAAACAACCACCGGAAATTCGATTCGTCAACCGTGATAGTCACCCCACCGTGTACCATCCGTGTAGAACGTCGCCGTCGTATGTTGGTGTACATAATAATATAAAAATCGATTATAGGGTACATATATGTTTGTACGTTTTGCGATACATCATACTATTATGTTAATCAATTGGAAAATCAGTAACCCTACGTGATATAACATGGATAATTTGTTGAAGTCCTTTTTATTTTACATAATAAATGGACTTCCTTCTTTCTCTTTTCCTTCGTAATTGTGTTGATTTAGAATTACCTTACTTCCATAATGTTCAAGCTATGTTCGCTTCATAAACTGCCTTGCGTAATTGATTTTTCAATTGTGTAATATGAAACAAAAGCACGTGGACATCGATTTTAGGGGAAAAGATTTCTTTAGTAAAATAATTTATTATCATGCAACAAATATCAAATAGCCAAGTTGTCGACGAGATTCGTTTTTCTACGACGCATCATAATCTATAAGGTCTAAGATTCTAAAAAGAGACAAATACTTTAGAAATTTATCGTATTTGATTAAAAGAAACTCATAGAACGGTTTATAATCACGCAATATTCCGATTTATTTTAAAACACCATATAATTTAATGTAATGAGTACTGTATATAGAAGATCTCCTTGTATTTATAAGCTCGTCGGGTGATTATATAAACAATTGCATGTATTTTCTATTTGAGTCCACAGAATATTGTGGCATTTTATTGTAGTGTAGGCATATGATGTATGAATCTATATAATATATAATAAAACTATCAATAAAAATATATTTAAACAAACATGTTTATTCGCGTTAATAATACGCGTTATTCATACTACCCATAAAAAATAAACTTACAAGAGTCAGAAATAAAAATAACATTTTAAAACTATTTGACGTGCAAATCAAATTTCGAACTCGGAACGTTGTAGCCAAGTGGTTCGAAAAAAAAAAAAAATAACAAAATTAATTCACAAAAAATCCTTGGCTTATCAACTTCTGATGGGCTTTTTGTTTTTTAACCATTAATGACGAATATAAATATCTTGGTTGTGTATAATAATTTGAAAACAAAATAATGTAAAAGGATGTCCATTTCATACATTTCAGTTTAAACTAACTTAAGAATAGAGAACGTTAAAAATCCCGATAAATCAATGACGTTTATCCCGCTACCTTTACAGTAGGATCATTCACTCTACGGTAAACTATATATCATTGTGTAGCTGAACCTGCGAACTTCAGCAATGTTACACGCAAGGCGTGCGCGGATCAAAAATAAATGGTTATTTAACTTAACAATGTATTTATTTTTTATTTTTTGAATAGATATAAATTTGAAACAAAAGTTTCTAAAATAATTCACAGCGTACGGTTGAAAGAACGGATAAATAACATTATGTTTGTGCATTTCCTAAAATAAATTTTAATTTTGGATATTCCCAATTAAAACGAAAGCCATGAATAACTAAATACAAAACTGAATAACAACTTAATAATTATTTAATTTACTGAGATTATAGATGTAAAAGATAAGATTTTATCTTTATCTCTTATTTTATAAGATATTAATACAAAATTCAAACATTTATTATTCTTAATGATAAGAAAATGCTAATGAGACTGAAAGGTTAATTTTATAGGAGTGTAGTGAGACCTATGCTAAATGGTTCAAAGTGTTGGCGACTGAAAAGAGAATAGAACAGAGTATGAGTGTTGCGGAAATGAGAATGTTGAAATGAATGAATGGAAGGGCAAGAGAAGATAGAATAAGGAACGAATATGTGAGAGGTGGTATTGGTGTAGTGTTGATACTGGGAACTATGAGAGAAAATAGACTGGTTGGTTTGGACATGTCATGAGGCGAGAAAAAACAAAATCAGTAAGAGTGGTTATGAAAATGAACCTCAAAGGAAAAATAAAAAGAGAAATATCAAAAAGAGATGGCTATATACGATTTAAAATTATATGATGGATGATTAAAATGTGCATAGGGGACGAAGAAAATCAAGACGAGTGGAGGCTTAGAATAAGGGTAGTTGAACTTGAATATTTTAGAAAAAGACGAAGGAGAAGAAGAAAAATTAGTTGCATGTTAAAAAAAAATACAATTGATACGTGAAAAAAATAGTTTGGTAAATAAAATTCTAAAACTGTTATCGATATCGAAAAACAAAACTGAATATTTGCGTTTGGAAATTTAAATATCAATTTTATGAGCACAGTGAAACGATTTAAGATTTTTTACTACGTAATCTGAAGCGCTAAGCGAAAATTTCAATGACAATGTAGTAGTTTTATAAACTGAAAAGTTGAATGTTATAAGTGCGCTGCACATATAAAATAAATCGCGACATTCACAACTGAGTTAACGAACGTTTGGAATTAAATACAAACTTCTGTTCTATTTATCAGATATACTTCCAAATTTAAAAATGATTTAACTATACGATGAATTTCAGGTTTTCTAAAATGTATTCTCATTAAATTCATATTTGAAATACTGAATTAAAAATGTTCTAATAAATGTTTAAAGATGATTTATATTCATAAAAGTGTTCACGCTTTATCGGTGTATTTAATTTTTTATCATCATATACAACATAAAATGTCTAATTGGAACCAGTTTAATACGTTATTAATTTTGTGAATATCTATTTGAAATGTGATGTTTTTTTTTTTATTCTGTTACAATTTCATCATTGGTGGACTTACAGTCATTTCGACATATCAGTACATGATATATAACCAACCAACATAATTATCTTAAGATATTCTTTCTCAAAATATTCTTTTACAATTTATTCCAGGATCTATTATGTTTACCTCTTCTAATCTTGGTCACCCCAAATGGTAAAATAGCCCTCATGAAAGTTTTTACATATCGATTTAATATAAAACGTAATATTCCTATAAATTATTCGTTTATGCACGCCAACGTTTCTGTACGATTGAAATATTTTGTATACATGTATTCTAATTTTATAAACTACAAATATTTTTATGACACATATCTATATATTACACATTATCTTACATCTTTAACATATATTGTTGTCATGCTTGTAGGTCAATTGCATAGAAAAGGTTTTACATTGATGTAAAATCACTTGGTAACATGCCTACTCGTCAACGTCACTCATGGTTGTGTACAAAATTATTATTATTCATAATAGTAATAAATCGAATTAGATCAAATGTAATAAGACGTAAAGGGTACAAAAAATTAACATATACATATTGGTGTAATTTTTCATATCAATACAACTTTAATTTATCTCGAAAAATGAATTTTGGTTTGATCAATATCCATGTACTTATGAGTATGATTTATATGTGATTTACACGAAAGAAAAAAAATGATGAACGTTTGAAATATAAATCTTATGAATTTGGTCTAAAAATTGCGTTTGAATCAGCTACACAGATCAAATGAACAATATAAAATCCAATTTAAATGTCTAACGGATGATGTATTGAAATGTGCTGAATAATTCGATATTGTCATCATATGTTCGACGTCGCTATTATTTACGTTCGATTCATAGTGGAGATATATATTTGTTTGTAATCTTAATACAAATATCGGTGTTCATATAAAGCAAAACAATATTGCGCTGGGATCAGTTACGCTCAATATTTTCTTTGCGTCTGGTACATAACTAAATACAAAGGTATTTTTAAAAAAAATAAAATAAAACAATTGTGCTTTTTTACAGACAGTAAAAAAAAACTGCCTGCAATACAGAGACAGGCAAATTTGAATCGTAATTCGACATATATTATTGTTACCGCTAAAACGTTATGAACCGGGGACATACTGCGACTCGATATTGAAAAAAATGAAAAAACATAAATCTGTATTAAATACAAATTTATGTTTTTTATTATTTTCAATTTTTTTTTTTTCAAATTTAGATTCTCGATAACGGTTTTGTAACAAATATTTACGATTAATCGAAGAATAATTAATATTCAATGAGGTGAAAATAAAATAAGTTTTTGACTTCAATTGACATACTCCTGGATATTAATACATCTGTTTATTCGGACAGATTATTCTACGACCCCATGTGCTTTTCCTTTTAATAATCATAAGGCAAGATTTTCAACAATTATGTATAATATGAAATCGGACTTGTCACGGAAATCGTGCAATTTTGGTTGATTCGTATTATTAAGAGTTTATAAACTATTTCAAAAACTGTAATAATATTGTTTTGTTTTCAATAGGATACGAAATACGATATTAATATATATCGGTTAATTAATAATAATCTTATACTCTGTGCATTGTTTTGAAGCAATTCATTGTTTCAGACATGATGGAAATCGAAGTATTTCGATTTTGTCAATAAAAATCGCCGTCTTCACATGCTAATATTCATCAAGTAAACCACACCATGTCTTCTTCTGTTGCAGCTTTTGTTTTCATCTTCATCTTGTATATCATTTACTTGGTACTTTTGCGATTACTTTATTCCGTCATAACTGTAGCAGACTTAATCACTGTTTTTCCCATTATTTTCCATTCCGAAATATTATCTCCATTATTACAACAATTGAACGAACCAACTTAATTCCACGCACTAATATCCTTCTTCTTTTCGTTCATCGTGCCACAACCGAATAAACAATAGTTATTTATTACAAATAAATCCCAAATTAATAGGCTCCGTGGTATACCATATATAAGTGATTATGAGAATATGTATACTTGTAACTTCATCGCCTATTTGTAGTTAAAAAAATATTTTGGCAACCGTTTCCCGTGAAATGCAATACCACAAAAACATCAAAATCTGCATATTACACTGATACGTAACATCATTGATAAGTAACGATACCATCGTGAAATTGCAAATTCAAACACATATTGATGAAAAAAATTACCATATGTGATTTTAATACAAATTGATTTCATCCAATACAAGGAAAATCGTTTAAAAATTGCGTATAACAAAAAAAGGAATAATAATAATATTAGTAAGTGAATTAATATACACTGACTACAGGTTGAAATAATTATTAATAATGATGAGTTTAATTTTACTCGATACTATTAAAATCGTCATATCTGCACTGAAATATTTATGAATTTTAATAATTGATATTAAAACGCAGAGCATGAATCGTTTGCAAAACAAAATTTTACTAGTCGCATATTTTTTCTCTTGATAAACATTTTTTTTTTTTATTCCTAACGAACTACCTATACATTTATTCCAGAGAGATAATAAAAGCTTTTTTTATATACATATATGCTTTTTAAACTTTTATTCACTTGTTCTCTTCCATACGTATCGGATTACGTTCTTGTTGGCACGTTCCGAGTGGCGTTCATGATTCGGGAGATTTTTATTTTTATTTCTTTGAATTATTCTCTTCTCTGACTGCGACAACAGGAGGAAAAAATGATTCTTGCTCTTTAACCCCAACCTTTTAAGTATCCTTAATTCCTTGCTGCTTTTACATACCAATTATAAATTTAATGAATTCTTTCGTACTCCGTTTCATTGTGTTGCTTGTATCCGACCATTCGTGGATTGTCATCCGTATAACAAACAAAAGTCGACTTTCGAAAATGCTATGTTAATCATCGCAGGAATATAATGCGATGCGTTGTTTTCACTGCGTAAAAAATGTTTAACTGAAATCGGATAACTGAATGAACAAAACACGATGGTATAGTTGTTGTATTCGTCTATATATATTCATGTAACATACGGGTTTAGATAAAAATAGCTTTTAAAGATACTATTGCAAGACATTTTTACATTTATTATGAAATACGGTATAACTATAACGTATCAATAATTTTTTATTTTATTATAAAGTAGTATACATATTATTTTTATATTATACTAAAACAACAACGAATATTAATTTTTTTCACCAAGAAAATATGTTTTTTATAAATTATAGCTGATAAAACACAATTTTATTGAACGTATTCTCTTTAGTATAGTAATATATAGTATAGAGTCTATACTAACTATTACAATAATAATACGAATACAATACTAAGAAGAAATTAAATTATTAAATTATTAAATTACGAACTTCATTTTTACTACCTAAATGTGAATAACAATTTTTCATTTAGAAATTATGATTTATTGAATTAATAATTACAAGTTAGCGTTGTAATATAAGAATTCTTAACTTGAATTATTGGATTATACAAAATACTGTAAAATGTTCACAAGTCAAAATATAAAACAATCTTAAAATATTTAAGGTCAATACTAAAGTTTTACATTCGAAATATGTTTGTTATTCTTGAATCCCGTATTTTTAATGACTCAAACATTTTATCAAAATCCGAAAGGATTTCGTATTTTCCTAAATTTCACATATGATTTTTTTGAAAAATATATTTGAATATAGAACCGATATTTGTTTAATCTGTTTCAGTTTTAAATATATGTATTTAACGAGCGAAGAAAAAACTTCATTTAAGTATTCTTGAACTAGTTTATCCATAAAATACAAAAATTACCATTTTTTGAGCTTGCAATATTAGTTATTTAATTTATGTTTTGTTCGCTCGTTAAATTTTATCTCGAGTATTTCGTGTCCAAATTAAAGTCATAATGAATAACTTATATACCTATATAACATATACTTATATAACAATATTTTATAATTACATGTTATGTTTAACGTATCACGAATAGTTAATTTATAGGAAGAGGAGATAAGAATACCAGCTAATATTATGAACTGAGAACATTTTGAGGAACCTGTAATTGGAAAAGCAATATTTTTTTTAAAATTGAAAAATAAATATTTAATTATCAACATACTATATAGATAAAAAATGAAATAAGATATAAAATACAAAGAAATTTACAAAAATACGAGAATTGATCATGGTTGGTAGAGTAGTTTATAATTGATATTTAAAGCTGTGTCCACACCTAACAAACGTTTAGGGAAACATTGTTTGTCACACATTTTATCATGGCAACAAACATTTGTTCATAATTTATTTGTTCACTATATGTTTGCCAATAGCTGTGACAATGTCAGATTTAAAACAAGTTTAAATTATTTTTTTTTTTTCTTTGGATCACTTTTCATTCATTTTGTCATTCGGTAGTCGGTATATTATTTAAAACTATATAAATAAAAACTGCTCTCCGTGTGTGGTGCCATGTGCATAGGGATGGGTAATTCATGAATGAATCGATTCAGTTAGATGAACCAATTGAATTGATTCAGTGTTTTAAAATGAATCCGTTCATTGGCTACACTGCAAACGTGAATCTTTGAATCGAATCATTCGAAATTCGAATCACTCAAATCACTGCAGTACTGCACTTTTACAGATAAATCTTATCTACAACCGTAGTTGAAATCTATCTTGAAATAATATAACTGTGGTTAAAACATGATACTAAATTAGACGTATCATTTTATATATTAATAAAGTTAATAAAGGTATAAACTATAAAATACTCAAAACACGTCATCTAGTGATTAAAAATATCGGTTTATCGATATTAACCTAACCTCGGGAAAATTTTTGCCATCCCTACCCCATAATCATGTCTTGATTCAGTTTTATCTGAATACATGTAATTGAATAGTTCATTGAATCAATTCAATTGAGTGAATTGAATCAACTGAATCGTCTCACTCAACTGATTCATATTTCCCATCCCTATACACGCAGACTGATTAGGATTTATACATAAGTTATAAAAAATAATGTATTTATAAACGCAATATTATCGCATTACCTCTCTATAGTCTGAAATAATACACATAATTTAAAAATAAAATAGTATATGTTTAACTTAGCAGCACTTAAATAATCTGTCACGTATTGTAATTAAATATTATTATTTATCATATTCAAATATATTTTTTAATAAATATTATCATTTAAACCTATTTTAATTATTTATAATTTTTTAATATACATATATATATATATATATATATATATATATATATATATATATATAACTGAAATAAATAATAATATATTATATATTATATAACTGAATTTATAATTATTTCAATAAAGGTACATTGAAATACAAGTACAAGCAAACACACAAAATGTTCGCTTAGGAAGCGAACATTTTTGTTTGGATTATTGACAAATAAATTGGCTTGAAAACACGTCTACATTAAGCCAACGTTAGAAAAATATTCATCGAACGTTCGACAAACGTTTTTTAATTGTTTGTTAGGTCTGGATGAAGCTTAACAATGAAAATTATAAAAGTAATTTACCAATGTAAAAACTAAAATACAGAACATAGTATAACTAATATCTGTAATTATATATGCTGAGTAGTTTTAATTTTAAAATATTACAGTTTTCAGATGAGTAGTTTTCAATTTAATGTTAAAAAATTTAACAAAAACACGCTCTCCTGTTTTTTTAAATGCATCCATTTAACCTTCTACATTAAGTATAGCAAATATTTTTGTATAATTTTGTGTTAAAAATTTACCTCAATTAATCTTGTTCCGTTTCAAATTAGAATTTATTTCACGAACATCATGTTAAAAACTTAAATTTAGACAAAGTTTTTTTTATATAACATTTTAAAAAGAATATTAAGAAACGTTTATACTAATAATTAATAAGACATTTCATTGGACTTTACTAGTATGTTCTTGATGACAATTGCTTAGTATTCATTAAAATACATTAAACCCAGTTCAGGATATAAATTTTGAATCATTGACATAAATATTTATAATCGGGTTGTAATCAACAAAGATCTAAAGTACGGATTGCATTCTGTAAGTAATATAGTAAGCATGGTTATTATAAAGTTACAAAATTATACAAATAATTATAAATCAAGTAATTATCGGAAAAAAGCTTCTATTTTCAAATTTTTAATACATATACGACGTAACCACGTCGTGTATGTAGATATTTTTATTCGTCTTCGGGTATAGGGTTTCTCCTGTTGATAATCCTATAAGAAGTTTAACGTACATATACTATACATCTATGTGTGTGTATATGTAGTCTATTGATCCAAAATTAGATGTATATTACACCACATGTTATGTAGATTTTAGTCTTTTGTATTTTTTTTTGAAAAATTCGTGTGTTGTATTTTATGTATGAGAAGTGATCCTTCACCATCAAAGTTACACGTACCTATATAGTGTTTAGATACTCGAAATAATCGTGTATCTCCTGTCGCAACATATACACATTGATAAAAGATATTTTCTGCGGTATTTCACCTTGCCTATATTGCCATCGCTATATAAGTACCACGTGTTATGGACAAAATATGGGTGAAAAATATGGTGATATTCGTTTGCGACTTTCAAAAATTGCATATAATGACCAACACATACAAGTGATTTATGTGCAGAAAGTATTTCACTCGACGTGGTCTAAATTAAATATATTTATTGTATATATATATATATATAAACATGTTTTCTTATGATTTTTTTGTTTTGAAGAATGCGAATTGATTGAAAAAAAAAAATAAATAAATTAAAAAGTAAATTCATAAATAATAGCAGTTTTATTTTAAATAAAATATAGTTATATCAAAGATGATATTGATAATATTCATTTATTTTTATAAATGTTGTGTTGATAAAATGTAAAATGATAATATGTTAACTATTGTAATAATTATGATATGATATCTTTCCAAATTTATGCAAAATGGAGGATTTTTAAATTATAAAATATATATATAAATATATAAGTATAATATATATTATTAAGTACAAATTTTTATATTATATAGAGTATTTATCTTTCAGTTAATTTTTTCCTATTACTAAATTTAAAATAAATAATTAGTATAACAAATAATTTAATTTTTTTTAAGTAGTTGCATTAATGTAGATTTCTTGTAATCGGGAAAATTTTTCCTGTAGTCACTTACAATATGTAAAACAAACTGTTTTTGCTCTTCGTTGGTTATCAATAACGTATTGTAATCCTCCATGAACTTAATACCGCTCTGCCATATCATTTACTACTCGTAGCTTGATAACTATATTTAATGCATTTTTATAACTATGAATGTTATCCAAAGTCGATGGATCATTGTTATGAAAACTTTCATCCAGATTAAATATAATGAAAAAATATCGGGTCTCACTATTAACGAAAATATCTATTTCATTTTTTAAAAACTCGTCCATATCACAGTTGTTACTATTTAGTCTTGTCACCATTTTTCTTTTCATTTCAGAATTTATATTTTTATCAAAAAATGCTAATCCCATGCAGTGTTGGGAAATACCTAGATAAATGTATCTAGATAAGTTATCTAGATAAAAATTATTTATATTTTATCTTATCTAGATAAATTTATACTCAGTTATCTTTATCTTTATCTAGATAAAAATCTTGTTATATATGAGTACCAATCTAGATAATTTATTTAAATAGAATAAAAATAAAATTTGAAAATTTTAAATGTTTTTATATTTTCATTTTTACATTTTTCTGTAAATCATATACCTATTACACAGATAATAACTGACAAGATAACAATCTTTTTATGAAGTTTATTTTAAAAAAAATAACTCTTTATATAATATGTTTATTTTCAACATTTTTGAAATTTGTTAAAAAAAAAAGACAGAAATGTATTGTTATTTTTCAAATCTAAGATTTTTTTTATTATTAAGTTAGAGAATGATTTGTCATTTTCTTATGAAGTTTATTTCAAAAAAAAAATATTTTATATTTTATGTTTATTAATGTTTGAAATGAGTTTAAAAAATGATATTTATTTAAAATGTTTTTAATTATGAATTTTTTACCCAATATCTGTAGGCTGTAGTATCCTGAATATTTTCAAAATCAAACATGAAATTATCTCATATTTATCTAGATAAAAATGTACTTATTTTTATCTTTATCTAGATGAAATTTAGTATAACTATCTTTATCTGTATCTAGATAAGAATTAGTAGAGTCATCTTTATCTTTATCTAGATAAATTATTAGTTATCTATTCCCAACACTGATCCCATGGTTTGGGGCTCAAGTACTATAAATACTTAATAAATTTCGAGACCGCTACCATTGATATTTCTACATCTATTGCTTGGTAGTTGTACATTTTTTTCAAAAAAACCAAGTCGTTATGAGGTGCACCAATTGCGGAAGTTGACTCAAACCATGTTTTGACTTAAATAATTATTAAAAACACACATATATGGTGAAGTGCAGTTTTTTCTTTGGCATTTAGCTTAAATTAATTTCTAAATAAATAAATCTGTATACAATAAATTGCCTTAGCCATCCACCTTGCTTGATGAATGGCACCTGGTGCATGGAAAAACATTGAAGTTTTCGATTTCTCACCAAGAAAAATTAATGCCAACTCTAGTTATTATTTATAATTATTTCTCTGTTAAGCATTATTTAAATTAATTTTTTTTACAAACTCTAAAAGTCTTTTCATTTCCGGTTTAATAATTTATTTTACATATTTTTCTGCAATACCTTTTTTAAAGTTATGTTTGTTTAAATTATTTCAAAACAACTGGAATCGTGTACATTGGTACATCTTTTCCAGATGATTTATTAATTTTACAATCAAAAATACTTCGAAGAACTATTTCGAATATATGGTGATGCCAGGGTCTTCTTCTTCTTCTTCTACTTCGCCTTCCTCCCAACTATTTGGGATCGGCCACCCTTGTCCTACACCTCCACTTTACTCGGTCAATCACATCTCCTCTGCACACACCGACAGCCCTCATGTCATTCTCCAAAGTCTCCAACCATCTCTTTTTTGGTCTTCCTCTTCCTCTTTTCCCTTCAACGTCCATCTTCATAACCACTCTTACTGCATTCGTTTCCTCTCGCCTCATCACATGCCCAAACCATCTTAGCCTATTTTCTCTCATCTTGTCCACAATTGGCGCTACACCAACACTACCTCTCACGTATTCATTCCTTATTCTATCTTCTCTTGTCACTCCACTCAACCATCTAAGCATTCTCATTTCCGCGACACTCATACTTTGTTCTATTCTCCTGTTAACCGCCCAACACTCTGAACCATACAGCATAGTTGGTCTCACTACACTTTTATAAAATTTACCTTTCAGCCTAATTGGAATTCTCTTATCGCATAACACGCCCGATGCTTCTCTCCATTTCATCCACCCGCACTTAATCCTATGTTTTACATCAATGTCAAAGCCCCCGTCCTTTTGAACAAAAGATCCTAAGTATTTAAAGCTCTCAACTTCACCTATCACATCACCATCTATTGTCAGTTGTCTCCTCATTCCTTCAACTTCTTGGTCTCTTTGTCCAAAATCATACTCAATATACTCAGTTTTATTTCTACTAATTCTCAATCCCTTTTCTTCGAGGGCTAACTTCCACTCATTTAACCTATTATTGACAACTTCTAGGTTTTCTCCTATCAGAACTATATCATCCGCAAACATCATACACCATGGTATCTCACCCTGTATCTCCTTTGAAACCTCATCCATTACCACTGAGAACAGGTAGGGGCTTAGAGCTGACCCCTGGTGCACACCTACTCCTATACTGAAACCTTCTGATACTCCACACCGACTCTTGACACTAGTACTCGACCCTTCATACATATCCTGGATCAAATTAACATACATTTTTGGGACATTTTTCCTCATTAATGCCCACCTTAAAACTTCCCTTGGCACCCTGTCATACGCCTTTTCTAAATCTATAAACACCATGCATAGTTTTTTATTCTTTTCTCTGTACTTCTCTACTAATTGCCTAACACAAAATAATGGCTCCATTGTCGATTTTCCTGGCATAAAACCAAACTGGTTTCCTGATATCGAGGTCTCACTTCTTATCCTCTTCTCTATAATCTTTTCCCAGATCTTCATACTATGACTCATGAGCTTTATTCCTCTATAGTTCCCACATTCTTGTATGTCTCCTTTTCCTTTAAATATTGGTACAATAAAACTCTTTCTCCAATCTTCTGGCATTTTTCCCTCTATCAGTATCTTATTAAAAAGATTTTTCAACCACCCAATGCTTACATCTTCTTACATTTTCCACACCTCTACAGGTACTCCATCTGGTCCTACCGCTTTTTTCTTTTTCATCGCCTTCACCGCATCTCTCACTTCCTCCTCGCCCACTAGACCAATCAATCCTTCATTCCATGACATACTCTCTAAAACTTCTTTTGGATATTCCTCGTTCAGTAATTTCTCAAAATATTCTTTCCATCTTTTTTTCACATCCTCATCATTTGTTAAAACTCTCTTATCCTCATTTTTTATACACCAAACATCTTGGAAATCCTTGGATCGCTTTTCTCTGACCTTCGCCAGTCTATAAATTTCTTTTTCTCCTTCCTGTGTTCCTAGCCGCTCATATAACTCATCATACCTATTAAGCTTTGCTTTGCTTACAGCACTTTTCACTATTTTACATACATTTTTATACTCTATCCAATCTTCCCTCTTCCTACTTTTCTGCCATACCTTAAATTGCTTTTTCTTACTCGCTACTACTCTCTGAATCTCCTCATCCCACCACCACGTTTCCTTGTCTTCTGGTAAACTACTTTTGGTTTCACCAACAACCTCTTTTGCTATGTTCTTAACACAAGTGACCATCCTTCTCCAAACCTCATTTATATCTCCCTCAACATTCCACACAGCTTTTTCTTTTAATTTCTTTATAAACTCCTTCTCTTTGTTTCCTATTAATTTCCACCACCTAATTCTGATCTCCTTCCCTGTATTCCTTCTTTTGTTCATCTTTTTTCCACTACACCATACTTCCATTATCATCAACCTATGTTGTGTTATTACACACTCTCCAGGAATTACTTTAAAATCCTTTACTCTTTTTATATTATCTCTCCTCCACATAAAATAATCAATCTGCGACCTATTTCTTCCACTCTTGTATGTTATATAATGCTCTTCTCTTTTCTTAAAATATGTATTGATTACTGCAAGCTCATACGATTCTGCAAAATCCAAAACTTTTTCTCCAGCCTCATTCCTTTCGCCAAAACCATACCCTCCATGCACTCTTTCATACCCTACCCTCTCACTCCTTACGTGACCATTCATATCACCACCAATCACAGCATCGAAGAACTATTTCGAATATATGGTGATGCCAGGGTAAATAATATAATTTCTTTCCCAAATGTTGTTCAAGCAAAATACAAGTACCTCCTATTTGATCATTATTTACTGCGGTTGTATCGAAAGATAGAGCTTTTACTGAATTATTTATGTTAAAATCTGTAAATGTGTCCAAAATAATTGATGCTTGTGCTTCAGCAGTTCCATGTTCTAAAACGGGAACAGCGAAAATTTTTTCTACATCACCATTACTAATAACTATTGATAGTCTGTCGATAATTCCTTTGTCTATCAAGTTCGGAAGTAGCTTACCATCTCAATGCAAAACCATAGCTTGTAGATCACACTCCTTAAACTGATCCTTAAGAATACCTACTCTCTCTTCTCTCAAAATTTTTCGGCAGCGTTGAATTGATGTCCTGTTAATAATAAAGTGTTCTCATTTTCCCCTAAGGCTTCAACTACAGCTAGAAAAATATGAACTGCTGCTCTATCACTGACTTTACGTCTATCCATCACGCAAACAAGTTTTGGATTAATTAAAGTACGTTTACTTCTACATTTTTTTGGTGAAGGAAGTTCAGTGTATTCCTGAAGTTCAGCACAGTCTACATCACTTTCTGAACTGTCTGTTTTTCTGTATCTGTTTCACTCAATGATAATTCATCAAAGTTGTCAATTGCTAAAAAAACGTAAGATAATACAAAAGTATTATAAGAAATATAAGAAAATTTTTCTTTTCAAATAAAATCATAGAAACAAGATAATAAATTAAATGTAATAAATAAATAGTACATTATTACATTATAAAAAAATATGAATGTTAGAAATGTTGAATTTATTTAATTTATTTTAATAAATAATAACGTATTTTGCATTGATTTTAAAAATACTTTTGTCAAATGTTTGATGTTATCACCTAGGTTTTATGAACGGTATAAAAAATTTAAAAAGGGCCGTGAAAATTTTAATAACAACAAAAGAATCGAACGTCTTTATACATTAACCTCTGTTGAATATATGTCGAAAATCAAGAATATTATACTCAGATATTATAGAATGATTACAAGAGAGGTTGCAGAAGAAGTTAATTTTCCATATGGCTCATGTTGACAATTTTTTTCAAAATAATTAAATTTTGAACATAAAAATAATCAGAAAAAAATTGCAGAGCAAATTTTAGTTAAAACGCAAATTAATATGTGATAAAATATGGGTTTATAACTGAAAATGAAATTAAAGTTCATTCGTATCAATAGAATCTTCCTGGAGAATCAAGACTAAAAAAATCCCTCAAGTTTAATCAATGTTAAAGTTCTCCTTACAGTATTATTCGATTACAATAAATTAGTTAACACGAGTTCTAACCATTAGATCGTAGAGTAAATAAAGAATATTATACTGAAGTTATGTCCCATCTATGGGGGTCAATCAAAAAATAATTACCAATATTATCGAGAAATCATTCTTAGACATTGCATTACAGTAACGCACCGATTCACGCTTCACTTTTAATTTGCTAAAAGTCGTATTGTCGTCATGCCACAGCCACCGTACTCACCATACTTGTCTCCATATGATTTCTTATTGTACTTGAATATAAAAATTATTTTAAAATGACATTGATTTTCAACCATGCCAGGTTATGGTGAAAGAAAAATTACTAGCTGAGCCAAATACTATACCTCAAAGTATACATCGCATGTTTTTTAACGATTAGAAATTCGTTGACAAAAGTGTTTTGTATGAGATGGGGAATTCTTTGAAGAGGATTATAATAATATCGATGAATAAATAATTTTTTTTTGATACCTAATTATTTAAATTCTCGTTACTCTTTAATCACGTCTCATATATATATTTAATTATTTTTTTATTAACTGTCGACCGTCTCTTACAAATCACTAGGAAATAAATAACGTTCTGCTAATTTATATCTCTACTCGGACAAACTGAACTAGTGAACTCGGACGATATTACAACGGCGTAATCGTACCAAGTCGATTTCACTATACATCAGGTCCCAGGCGACTTTTTCTTCTCTATAAGTGACGTAATTATGAAGCAGTGAGGAATATGAAAGTAGTTCTTCCTAAAGGTCACTCTATGAAGGTTTTTCAAGTAAAATATAACTTATTATATGAATGTTTGAAACGTTTAAAAACAAGAAATAAATAAACATTTTTAATTTGTTTTACTTTTCTCGATTTGATTATTTATAGCAGAGGTCGGCAACTAGTAGACCGAGGTCCGGATCCGGAGTGCGGAAGGCATAAATATGGACCCCGTCAACAAATTGTATTTAATTACGTTATTATTTATTTACTGTAAAATCATATACTACATTTTATTATACTGGAGTGAGATTTTTTCACTGAACTTCATCGGTTTATTTTTTTAATCTTTAGGAATCCAATACAAATTACTTGCCAACCTCTGATTTATAGCTTAAAATATGTAATTTTATTACTTGAGTTATTTTTAAATAGATAAACACTTCTATTTAAAAGAAAAATCATAAAAGTTCACCAGTGGCATATCTGCAAATGTATTTGTGAGAAGGAGAACTCGTCTGTTGTATATATATATATATTCTACATTACAAGAATCCATAGTAACCGTAAATTAAGTACTTATATTAATTTAGTATTTATTTAAATAAACTGTATTCGAAACAATAAATCACGTTTTGCGACAAATTATTGTTATGGAAATGGCTATGGTATCTATATGTATATTAAAATATCAATATCATTTAACATATATGCCCTAAAGTTACAATGACTCCGTTTAGTATAGTGTATAACATATCTAACCGCTAGTTCATGTTTTACCACACGATCATTACTTTACTTTTTGGTTGTCGTCATTATACCAACTCGTTTCGTTTCTAATTCCCATTTTAACTACCTAATTCAATTCTTACTCCAGTATTTGTAACTCGAACATTAAACAAATTTCCACATAATTTTAATCTCCACCCTGTAAAAGTGAGTTTCAATCGTGTTCGGTATAATATTTTATTTCTAGCCCAAATGTTAATCAGTATCCATCTATTATTTCACTCGCTCGAGTTCATATACGAATCATCTGTCAACCAGTACAGCGCAATTTATACGCGATTGAAACTAGCCTATATGGCCATTAACAGAATATGTAAAGGTTAATTTGACACTAGTTTGAGCAAATTCCGTGACACGGAAAGGCACGTCTGGATTGACCCGGATCAGACATTCACACTCGTCCGGGCCCTATTTGAGCCTAAAATTTTAATATTTAATCTACAACTTACAATTTAGTCGCTTACACTTGTCGTGATGTATCCGGCAACCATTATTTGGTAAACCCGTCCGGGACGGTAACGCGTAGAGCGAATTGTTGTAAACAATATTTTGTTTTGACCAGAATTTGGAACAAACACCCGGTGTGAGTCCCATCCGGACAAGTCTGAATTGTCAGATATAACATCTAAAAGATAATATATTTCTAAAACTCGGGCGGGTTCCTACTCGGACCATTAGGAATCTACTTTAATTCGAGAACTGTAATACGTATTAATCATACAATATGTAATTTAACACATGCGATGATTAAATCGCGAAATAAATCGAATACAATTTTATTCTTACGAAACGGATAGATGCCGTAGTTTGTGTAAAAAACAAATAATAAATAAACTTTATTATAGTCGAGTACAAATACGTCAAAGTGATTTTCGATAACTATCAACATGCTTGTGTAAATTCGGGTTAATATTAATAATAATAATAATAATAATAATAATAACAATAATAATAATTTTTTATTTATGGCATAAAATCGTTCCGTTCTATACTATCATATTACATTGTTCTGTTCATGTGAAACGATTTATCGTAGATACAACAGACGTGTATGTTATGAGCACGGGTAATGTACGCAACACGTCACCGAACACTTCAGAACGGTATAAGCTCCCTAATATTTATCGCACAACACAACGCACAACGAACCGGGGCGTTATTTATCTACCTAATTTTTAATTCAATATTTTCACATGCCGGAATACGTGTTACAGATGTTAATTTGTTATCGGTGATGTATAGACATTTATGTTTTGACAGTAATCAAATGCATTCGGGTAGGTACGTGTACACCGGAAATAACATTTTGCCGCTGTCTTCGTACCGTTTAAAATGAAATATACCCGACGCGACGTAGAGGTCCAAAATCGTTTATATGTACGCGTGCAGATGATAAATGAACGTTGTTTCGCCGATAGCAAGAAAGGAGGACGGAGATCTTCGTCGAATTTGTGAAAATCCGTGTCATTGAAATATGCTAACCAAACGCTCAAAGCAATCAGTCCCTTGTGTCGACGCACGGACCCCCATATTGGCAACTCATTTTTATACGTCCGCCGACGGTAAACATCGTACCGCCGGTTATCAAACGAAAGGCAATTCGAGGTGGATCGTATACAATTTATTATGATATTGATAAGTACTCGATCAAAACGTAACCGATAAAATATCACCGTGTCGAGGTCGGGTTATTGCGTTTTAAAATCGTTCCTGCAGGAATCACGAGCTCAAATTATAAGGGAGAAAAAATAGAAACATTATGTCAAGATCCGTTTCCTGCTAATAACAGTATATAATAATGATCATTCCCAGGTAAGGTACGTTAAACAGAATTGAAAGTAAAACATTTTCGCAGCACAAAAATATGTTTATCAAACTAATAAAGATATTTAATACATAATTACTCTCAACTTACCTAGCTATCTTTTAAGTATATATACGAGTTTAAATGTTTTATCATATTTTTATTTGTCAAATAAAATAAATTAAATAATAATGTATCATTACATATATCTTGTACATTTTACAAAGTTTGTAGTGATTTAAAATTGATACTGAATTGTTTAAATCGTCTTTTTTAAACTGTTTACTTTTAATCTATTTAATAAACAATTTATTCATAATTTAACTATTTTATAAATATGATCCTTACTAGTTTTATAATCAAATCTAGTTATAACCTTAAATATAGATAAGTGAATTATTGATAGTTAAAAAAAAATATTCAAAATTAGTACTGTCCGCATTACCAAATCAGTATATTGTCAACTTTAAACATTGAATAAAATCTGAATATATATATGTATATATATATATATATTTTATTTAAGTTGTTATACACTAATTGATTCAAGTGATTATTGATGTTGTATTACTTTCTAGATATACGTTTATATCTACTTAAATAAATCTTAAATTCACTCAAAAAATCGACATCACTCCCTTGTTAATAAACTACCTGCTTATATTTTTCACTAGTGGGATTTGATAAAACTATTGTCGTGTACAGGGAATAAGAAAAGTTGTTGAAAAAATATAAAACGCAACGAAAGAATACTCGTGCTGATCTGAATGTATAATAATTGTAACTCTACTTTAATTTTCAAAATACTAATGACCACCATTTTACAATTTAATTAGCGTAAATTTCGGTTTATGAGAAATATTTTTGCAAAAAGACCAAAAATACTTTACTAAACAGATCATAAAATTAATGAGGCAATACAACTATTGTATTTAATCATAAACGTGTTACTCGGTATATTTGGAAAACAACGATCATGTGTGTTTTTTTTCTTTTAAATATTGTATTTATCTTTTAATATTGCAAAAAATATATGTAATATCACAATAAAATTAAAAGTTGTTCATTTTGTAATAGATCAATTGCATTATGATAATAATACTACTAGATATCAACCAAATAACTATATGAATAAATTTGATTAGCTTTAATTTTTTTTGTATAGCAATGAGATGACGTAGTGCAATACTAAAATACAGTTTATGTTAAGAAAAAAAGTCATCAGAACGATTTCAATACATCTTAGTGGTATTAATATTTTTTTTCAGAAGTATGAAAAAATATGATTTTAGTGTTCTATAGTTTTCATGAGGTTTATGTTGGTATATATATATATAGGTTAAAATTACTAATATTCGTTTGCATCTTGAACTACCACAGACCACCTACAATGATAGTATAATGATAATGATACGTATACAATGGCAATTTATGTCGCAAACGAATATCAGTAACTTTAACCAATTACCTCATAAGAACTATAGAACAATAAATTCATATTATTTTTTTGTTGTTGCTTTAAATAATATAGCATTTAGGCAGTATACAGACAAATGTCCGTCCACCACGAATAAGTACTCATAAAAGTTAAAAGAAAGCACCTGGTGGATTAAAAAGTATTCATTTCGGGAGTACGATTATTTTTTTTTTTCCTTTTAGATTCTGAACGGAGTGATGGAATCTATTTTTCTTTTTCTTCTCTTTTTGCTAGACTATTTAATGGATAAAATACGAATACGTTTCGACTTCATATTAGTTGTAGGGTTTTACTCACACAAAAGTTATATCCAAAGCCTATATTCGTCAGATTCGTTATAAAGTTTCAGACAATATCTCGCAACGAAAGTCTGTAACCACACACTAATTCGTAGGTCGGTTGGCATAAGCCTTTAAGGGTTTTTGTGCGTAGATTATTATACGAAACATTTTTTTTCCTGCCGATTTTTTATTTTCATTTTATTCTTTGTTGTTTGTTTTCGTGAAAACTGTTTTATGCTTCTCGTAAATGAGCATCGCTCAAAACTTTTATAATTTGTTGTTTTGCAATGATAATATTTGAATAATGTCATAATGTATACGTTAAACAAAATTTATCAAACAAAACCATTTTTCCCATTAATTTTAATTTTCATGTTTGACCAAAATATTGTTGTACAGTTTTGTTCGAATAAATAAACATCATCCTCATAAAAATAAGCTACTTTTCAGTTTTTGAATTTTTAAAAAAATATAATATATTATAACCGGCGTGGTACTATATTACAGCATCCCACTGCTTATAATGTTATAGAATATTATATTCATTAACAATGGAAAATGTTTAGTCGAAAATGTGAAAAAATTAAGTTAGTTAAAATTTAAGTTAGTGAATTTAAACCTAATATTTAAAATTTAATGAAGCTCATTTAATTATCCAATAAATATACTTAAATTGAATTTTACAGAAAAATATTGTTTCAATCTAATTATATATAACACATATAGTTTTAGTATAACGCGAAGATACTGCAATAATGAATTATGCATTTTGTTATTCAACTTAAAAAAATATATACAATATTTAAATCTAAATTTTGTTTTGACAAATGTTATTTATATATTAATATTGAACAATTTATAACAATTATTAATTATATCTAAAATAATTTTAATATATATTAATTAAAATTATGATTTAATTATCTTATTTTATTTTGTATTTTATTATCTATTACACTTGTTCTATGTTCCACACTTATAAGTATCTTATACTATTTCATCAACATTACACTATGATTGTAACTTGAGCTCAAGCCCGTGCACTTTTAATATTAATAATAATAATGTATCTATCATTTTCATAGCAACTGTATGTTCAAAAAATGTAGCTGAAATTGTGTCTGTAATGATTATAATTTAAAAATTGAATTGCTAATATATTTGTCATAGGTATACATCATCATGTATTGTGTATCAAACTATCAACTGCACACATGTTATATACCGTATGCGTTGTATATTATTTCATATATGTTATGTAAAACTTTTAATGGTTTTTATATTACTTTTCGTGGTAACGTAAAAATAAAAATATTTATGTATTACTCAAGGTTTTGAACATTTTTTTCACGGTCAAAAAAAAATTATATTTTTTAAATCGAGTTCTTCACAGTT
>JASXSY010000596.1:0-73179 GCA_034509805.1 Sipha maydis
GGGGTGTCCTGGGGGTTAACCCCCCTCCAAATACTGAAGCGTCACAAAATATTGTTGACGAATGACGAAATCGCGTTGAAAGTAAGCAAGTATTGGACGAATTGACAGTAAAAAGAAGACGTCTACCTTTAATATTGTGAGGTTAAAGCTTTAAAATTTAAATGTTTTTTTTTCTTTTAATATATCTAAAATAATATATGAGTACTTATACAAAATAAATTAAACTTATATGAGAAAATACTCAGTGAATTTAAATGTTACTTTTATTTTATTCAGCCAAATTGTTTATACTTTATTCCTGTCATAATTTTATTTTAATTAACATTTTAAGTAGCAATTCTAAGATTTTTATACAAGAAAATTAACGCTGATAAAAGGTATTAAGATATATTATAATCAGGTATGAATTCGTGATGAAACTATGTTAATATTTGTAGAGATAAAAGAATGCCAAGAGTCAGGACTACTCCTAAAAAAATCCCAAAATACGCCACTGTTAATGACCATTACGCATTATGTTACATCGTATTTCGGTTTTTCAGACCATATTATTACTGGGCGTTTATTTATATTTTTCAGTGTCTCTGGGAGGCGTTGCGAACTTGTTCTTGGGGTTCAGCATATTGAGCGTGGTCGAATTCATTTACTGGGCGGTGAAAATATGTATAAATACGTTTGTTCGACTGTTCAAATAATGTAATATTGCTATTATACCGTGTGCAAACGTGCATTATACATTGTATTGATAGTGACATCATTATTAAATATATGTGTTCCGACTCTGCCGAACTCTGTGCGTATTGTATACGTTTCTCACAACACCCTCTCGACGGTGTGTTAATTATGCATGTGCACGCCAAAAGGTAGTTAAACCCAAACGTGAGGAGTGTATAACTTATTAGTTAGTAGCAGCAGTGAAACGTGTAAGCGTATCTACGGTCTTCGAATAACGACGGAGATCGCAGGGCATTGCATTGTTAATACGTGCAGGTAATAAAGGTATGATGAACGATAAACAGGGGCCGACGTTTTGGAAAAAAGAATTCGCCTGGTCGTATTCGACAATTCCAAGATTGGCAATAGCGAAGAGTAAGCGGATGGGCACCATGTTCAGAGAGTATGCTCGTTACTGCACCGTGCACGGTGTCCAATACATATTTAAAGACAACGCGAGTTTAATCGAACGGTAGTTATTATTATATACTCTATACTATCACATTACATATAAGCTTATCGAAAAAAAAAATAAATGTTAAATCCACAGAAGCAATATTCAAGCTAAATCAACGTTTTTGTTACATATAAAGTAATATAGCTCGTCTTCATGTTTTTCAATCCATTCCAAAATTTCACATTCCAAAGAATTATTGATAAAAAGGATGTGGTGTTAGAGTTAGTTGACATTATTATTTTTGAGAAGTACTTAATACTTAAGTTATAAGAGAGTTTATAATGGATTTTTAGTAGGTATCTTATGAATGTAGTCAATTATGATGTTAGAAAGTAGAGTTAGACTTGGTAATTTGTTTTTGCTGGTATTAGTCATTGTTATTAAAACGGAAATTGTTTTTTAGTACTTGGGAATAAGATGATTCAATACCTACTTACATTTTTACCTGCGTTATTGATTGTGTTTAGGTTTGAAAATATGAGTTCACTTACGTTGTTTTTAATTGAAATGGATATTTTATTTTGGTGATTTGGTTCTTCGAGTTTAAAGGTTTTTTTTTTGTAAATGGAAAACGCCACCACTTATTTTCAATGAAGTTATAAAATCGTATTAAAAATCGTTATAATAATTTAAACATGTTATTTGTAAAATTGTGAAAGTCTGGGATATTTCGTTCTTAAGAAAAAAAAGAAAAAAAGGAAATATTAGTCGTTTGTTTTTACAAATTACTTTAAAATTTAGTGTGAGTAAATACCAATTACAAATAACTGTAATTGAAAAGTGCTAATTCATATATATATATATCGACACAGCGATTTGACCAAATTTAATTTGGTTTTATAGAGGCATTGAAGTCCCAGCCTAATAATAATTATCTATTGTTGTTTATATTATAATTATGTGGACGAAACGAATCAGTGAAAGTGGTACAATACACGCAGGTGTAATGCGTGTATTACGAGTATACAGTAGAGCCTCGATAGTCCGGACCCCCGATAATTTGGTGAACGTGGTAATCTGGACGACAAATAAATCCATTTGTTTCCAAATACAATGAACTTATGTAGCTTATTCGGAATCCAATTAATGGTCAGAAAATCAGAACATGGATTGCACTGATATTTTGTTGTTACGTCGATTGAGAGAACACGCTTTTGAAATTAAAATTAAAAATATTACTCAAAAAAAAATTACTGACTATTATGTTTAAATTATATAATTTTTTTTGTAATTTGTAATGTTAAAGTTTTTATTAATCTTAATTTAAACGGCAATAAATATAAAAGTATCAAAAATAAAAATAAATATCTTAGTAATTTTAGTAGGTTATCTTGAAAAACCTCCGGTAATCCGGATGAATCGATAATCCGAACGATACTCGATCTGAATTCGTCCCCGGACTATCGAGGCTCTACTGTAAATGTACTTGGTTTGGCACAGGTGCACTTGGTTGGTCATTGTGTTGGCAAGTTTTGTCTGCGCCAGTATCCTGGTGCACACCATGTGGCTAAAATTCAATTCTTCGCCGACGGTGACCGCGGTCAAGGATACACACTTGGCGCTCTATTCGCTTCCGTTTCCGGCCATCAATATATGCCCTATGGACAAGATTAAACGTTCCGAAGCCCACGAATACGTGGCCGCGAGGACAAACGCTTCGTACCATGAATCCGAGTTGGACAACTTCCTCAACGTACTGACGTTGTTCCAGCATCCGCTCTACAGCAGAATGTTGTCCTACTTGAACAACGGGATGGAAGGGTTTCTGTCCAAGTTGACCAACGTCAACATTACGGATCTCATGCTAAAAGTATACAAGCGCGTACCTACTACCCGAAGGAGCGTGTCCTAGATATGGGGTTGGTGAGGGGGAAGTTGAGTTCAACGCGACTTGAATATCATACATATTTGAAAAGAGTAAACTTCATAATTTCATCCTAATTTTAAACTTATTTTTGTTTTCATCGATCGACAGGTTTCATTTACCTGCTTGATACGATTTTTGGAACATTTTCAATCGATAAACTCTTGGATTCGCTCCGCCCGAAATAAGGCACGTTCTACAATTTTGAGTGCATTAGTAACTGAGTTCGGATAATACGCACAATGATTGACAGCGGCGATTCGCACTATTTCCCCTAGAATCACTAGTAATACTTTTGCACCAGCAGACCAACGATTTTTTTATTGGCTTTCAACTATGTAAAACGAGCCGTTTAAGATTTAACATATTGTATTAGTAATTCGAGTAGTAAAGTTAATAGTTTTTAAAAATCGTTATTCATGCCCATAATATTTTTTTTTTCTTTTGTGTACCACGTGCGTGTTTCAAATACAACCCCTTCGAGGCGTTACTGTCAGTCGGGATGTTTGACGATTTGTCTTGTGTGTTCGCGTATCAGGTGATGCCGACGTGCGACGAGGTCTTCAACGCTTGTTTTTGGATCGGCCACTCGTACAACTGTTGCGATCTGTTCAGCCTGCAGAGATCCGAGGAGGGTTTCTGTTATTCATTCAACTCGCTAACTTCCGTTAAAAACATGGCATGGTAAGGGTTATCGACGGCTTGGCAACGATCCGTTCGGACGCATATGAGACGCGTAGGTAAATCGTATAATGTCGAAATGTTGAAGCTCTATGCACTTTAGCACTCTGGAGAACGATTTCGGTACGGATCTGAACGATTTCGATTCGGCTCAGAACTCTACGGATTTCGAGTGCATGCTTCGACGGAACACGGCGGCAGGTTCTACGTCCGGGCTACAAATATTTTTCAAGCGTTTCAACCAGTCGGAACGGTTGATAAACGCGTCTAAAATAACCGGCCAAATGGCCGTGAGGGTACGTACGCGAATTTTCAACATCATGATAATCAGAGTGGTTCCTGAGGAAATCATGTCGTCATTCCCCCCCCCCCCCCCCCCCCGATATAAATCGTATAGAACCGTCAAACGCGTGTTGGTTTCAGGTTCAAGTGTTCTTCGTGAACGAGTACCCAGAGTCCGGCATGGGCAGCATTGTGACGGCGAAGAAAAGCACCAAACTGAGCATCATGGTGAAGCCTTTCGTCACTATTAGCACGGACGCGATCAAACATCTGCCAGTGGTGGAACGGTTCTGTTATTTTCCCGATGAGAAGCGTTTGAGCGTGTCCAAAGTGTACACCCAAAAGTCGTGTCTCATAGAATGCCGTCTAGATTATTTGCACAAAAAATGCCATTGCCGTCCGTATTACTTCAATATGCTCGGTGAGTCTAACGGTTTTTATTTTTATTTTCAAACCCGATAGGATGTGCAGAGGCAAGTCCTTTGTAGGTTAGATGGTGCGCACGGATATGTTCGATTCTACACGTTTGAAAACGTTTTTCCCGCATAGGTACTCTTGAAAAAATATTAAGACATGTTTCGCATTTAAATTCAATTTCAACTTTATTCTGGGACTGTGGGAATCGAATTGTAACGGGTATACGAATTTATTTCAACTTAGTACACCATATAATATGTATCTATGGTACTTAAGTAATAACCTATGTTGAATCAAACGATATTGATCCTTTTCGTAATTTATTTCTATGAAAAATCAAAGTGACAATTGGTTTTTGTTATGAATTTTGATAACTTTAATCAATTAAAATATTTTTTTTTGTTACCTACTTAATAAAATAATCTGAGTAAATATAAATAAAGTAAATAAACACGAGTACCTAGTTGCGAATACAAGGGGGGGGCGAAAGGGGTGTGAAACAATGAAAACTTGACTTAATATTATAAAAATAAAGTATACTATTGATATGTAATACCATAATATTACGTATTTTATATTATTTTAATTGTTATAAAATTTTGAATTCACCTCCTATACAAACTAACAAATGAATAGGTATTAGGTATTATATTTAGTGATGATTTTAAATATAGTTTACTGCGTATATTCATGAGGAATTTTTTAGACCACAACAGATGAGACAACTATGAGAATGAATATAGTTTCTATACAATGTATAATATAAAATATAAATTAAAATATGTTCATCTGCGTTTTATGGAGAATTCCGGAAAGTTAAATTAATATTCAGCAAGAACCTATGGCATATAATACGTTAGTAGGTAACTTAGGTATCTTATATTATTAAAATTATCGACCGGGACTTTTAATATACAAACTCATACTAAATATTGTAATAGTATTATTGTCTTCACGGTTCTACAGCATTGGCGTAACTAGGGGGGGTGCACAGGGGACATGTGCACTCCCAAGTTTAAAATGTATACCCCCAAAAAATATAAGCCTTTTTCCAAAAAATGTGTAGGTACCATGTGTGGCTGTAATCCGATTGAGCACAGTTTACCTTTTTTACTACCCAATTGAGCACAGTTACAATTAAACAATATAAATACGAAATATAACACGAATGAGTATACAAATACGTACAATGTTGCCGTACCATATAGCTAATTAATAATTTTAAAAAAAATTGAATTATTTATAGGAATTATTTTATAATTATCATCAAAGTAATAATTAGTGTATAAAAGTATAAAATTAAATTATTTTATAAATATAGATATTTATTTTAATAATTGTTTTGTGTTATATAAATTTTATTATTTGTCAAAGTTTTAAAATGGCATCCCTAAATACTTATTTCCCACTTTTAATAAATATTTTAGTAAACCTTTAGAATTTTTATTTCTTAAATATTCATCATAAGCCATTATAGTTAAATTGATTTTTTGCATTTCAATAAAATTCATATTTTTATGACAGTCAGTCATCCTCCCATACGACTTGTAAAGCACAACAAATTACGAGTATACGAGTATTTCAAAATACGCATGTATAGCCTGATTAGTTGGTCAGAAAAATTGGCAACGTTGCATTCATTTGACTGAGCTCAATCGAGTTGTTAAAAAATATGGACCGTGATCAATCAGGTTGTTCCAAAATAGGGATTAATCAATCGGGTTCCACCGCCATGTGTTGCCCCCACGGGTCTGTGAGTTCTTCACTATTTGTGCACCCCTAATATTATTGGTCTAGTTGCGCCTATGTTCTACAGTTAGAAAGTAAGAAATACGCGTGTAAAATACCTTTTTTTTTTTTAAAAAAAAATAAAAATCTTCTTCAGATAATCGCATACAGATTTGTAACTCGACACAGCTGCTGTGTATCGCGCAACACAACAGTGAATTGCGATTCTACAGTCCGCCGATAGCCAACATCAGAGGTTTTCAGCTCGCTGAGATGAAGTCACCAATGAATTGTTCGCAATGCTTGCCCACGTGTCATGAAAGCGTCTACGATCTAGACATGGACTATTCGTTGGATTCGCAGCCACTGACGCGGAGCAGTTACGGATCAGTGGACATTTTCTATAGGAACGAGGGAGCAGTGAAATACGAGAGAGATGTAACGTTCGGCTGGATAGATTTGCTAGGTATAATAAATAGTTATAATAAAATGGTAAAAAAAATATTTTTATAAATATTGTTTGGTGAAACGTTTACTTATCAACATAGTTAACGTGTACCTACTAAACATTACTGTATATTACATGTTCAATAATTTTATTTTGAAGTCCGAAACGAAAGAAATATTATAATCCAGTTCCACAATAACAGATAATCTTAAATCAATACATCTGTATTTAATACACTCAGTTTTCGATGTTTAATCTTCCTACGTATCAGTTAGCGTGTTATAACACGATTAACTTAATAATAATTGATTACAACAAACAGATATTGATATTGGATCAATAGACCGAATATTTAATTTGATCCAGTAATCTGTTCTTAGTACGTTTTTAAGGTAATCTAATTAATCCATATTATTTTTATGATCATTTAGTGTCATTCGGAGGCATAGCAGGCCTGTTTCTGGGATTTAGCCTACTGACAATAATCGAGTTTGTATACTGGGGTATGAAGTTTCTCATATATCAATATATTAAATATTCATCACCTAAAAATAAGATTTCACCGGAATATTAATGTTTAATAGCATAATACCATAAGGAAAAAAAATGTATTAATAAAAAAAATATACAATTATATTTATTGATAGCTTATTCACTGTAATATTTTAATATAAAAAATAAACAGCAGTAACATTAAAATATTTTTATAGTATAAAGTATATGTAATTATGTAGCACTTACATTAGATGCTTGATAAAATATTATATTGAGAAATTGAATACATAATATATTGTTTTATATTAGAATAGCTCATAGTATTTAAAAATCTCTCTACAGGTTATATAATTATATAAAGCAGTCATTTGACATAATCTAAATAAAAAAATATACTGTATCAAAAATATGTTGTTCTGAATAATATCTATTTATATTGTGATAGATAGATGAAAATGAAAACAACTCATTAACTATTAAAAATAGCAAATAGTTGTAATGAAAATTTGTATACATCAATGAAATAAAATTAGCTAAAAAATATAATTTTACATACAATTAAAAATAATAATACAACTACTATATATCATGATATAATAGTAATTTAACAAAAATTATGATGAATAAATCACAAATACCTACTACGTAAACATTTTCAATAATAAGTGTAGACAATAAACAATGTTAAATATAAATATATTTTAACAATTATAGATAATGTTACAGACATAAAAATAACAAAATATAAATAAGTTTTGATTTGGAGTAAAATTTACTTAGTGAATATAGTCAGTCATCACTGAGATAGCGGTCAATTATTTGGAACAACTGAGTATCTTTCAACAAGTAATAGGTTACAATCATCGCAAACACGTACAGGTTTTGCAGACGAGGGTAACATCATTGTGTTATCCGAACACAATGCACAGAATATTCCTCCGCAGTTTCTGCAGTGATGCTATTAAAAAAACAAAAAATACATAAATTTAAATATTAATAAAATATAATCTAGAAAGCAATTAAACATAGTTAATTAGTAAATTTAATCTTACTTTTCTTCTTGTTATGCTAAATTCTTTTTCACATTTTTTGCAATTGGCTACCTCATTATCACGTTCCCAGTGAGCTTGTGCTAATGTACTATTAGCAGCTTCTTCAAGCTCATTGGATTTTAGAATTTCCTTTTTCAATTGACCAGCCAGCTCTTCTAGCGCTCGTTCTTGGCCTCTATACTTCTCTTTCAATCTATGGTGTTCTTCTTGTAAAAGAACATATTCCTAACAAGTACCAATACATTTAAATTAAAATAAGTTAAGAATAATTAAAAAAAAAACTAAAGCAATGGTTTACATTTGACATTGCTTTGAGCTGAATAATCTCTTCATCAAGACGAGTTGTCTGATTACTAGCCTTAGATAAACGTTCTTCAAGCGCAGACTTAGATTTTTGTTCTTTGGCCAAGTCCTCTTTTAGTTTTGTAATAGTTACTGTTTGTCCAGTAATTTGTTCATTGTATTTTTGAACAGATTCAAATATTTTCTTTTTTTCCTCTTCATTCTTTTTTGATCTAAGATAGTAAGGAAATTAACGGAGAGGAAATAAAAAATGAAAATAAAATAAAAACAAAAAAATAAAATAAATAAAAAATAAAAACAAAAAAATGTTGCGAGCAGTACTTTAAATGTGAAAAAAAATTGTAAATTATAAAATAATAATAAATAATTCAAAATAAAATAAAAATCATAAACAATAAAGTAATAATAAAAATTAAAAATAGGTCAATCATTTGTTTAGGACAATATGTTTGGGATATTATTGAAAATCGCATAAGTATTAAATATGTACTTTATTCAATAAGTAATTTTATACTATCTAAATAATTATAATAAAATAATAATAGAGGTATAAAGAAAAATGCATCAAGTACTGACATAATTTTATTGGTTGTTTAACAGTAATAGTCATTATTTAGAAATATATAAGCGTATAAAACAATGGATAAATGATTATTTTACCAATTACATAAATATACTACTATAATAGAATAATTTTTAACACAGTATCAATAGCTTAATGAGAAAAAGAAATTAGAATCATTAGCCTATTCACAAACGTTCATAGCTCGCATCATTTTTTTATTTGGCAATAATCTTTTGTTATATATGCACCCAAATATATTTATTTAATAAAACATTAGTGGCATTCTTAATGAAATATTTTTTCCATATAATGATTTAATTAAAATACCAAAAACATTACAGAAATAATTCACATAAATAAGGAATATATTCAGATGCATAGACTTTTCATAAAGAAAAGAATATGAAATAGTAAGTACATACACCTCTTCAGTTTTTTTCAAAGCTTCTGTTAGTGTTACATTTTTTGATTCCAGTTTAGAAACAAACTCTGATTTGTGTTTAAGTGAACTCTCACTCTCCTGTAATTAAACCTTTGACTAATTTATATGGATAAAGAATTATGAAAAAAATTAATCTAATAATCATTATTTCCTATATTTGGCATTTTAACTAATAATATGTTTTCATTAAATTTAGAGATTATTTGATTGTTCAGGATCAGTTAATGGTTCAGGGCTCGGTGCACTTTCTGACAAAACTGGAGTATATGACTGTCGATGAAGAGACCGGTCTGGACGAGAGGCCAACCTAGTGTCTGAATTAGAATTCTTCATGCTTGCGTTGTTTCTCATTCTCAGTTGTTGTGCATCATGGAATTGTAAATTGCTCAGCAAGCAACCAATCTGTTCAGTTTTTTTCTGTAGCCGGCTCACCATTTCAGCTTTTTTTGTCAAATCCTCTTCACATTCCTGATCATTGCCCAACCCAATATTGTAAATTACATTTTATAAGATTTTAGTCAACCAAATTCATTAACCAAAACAAAATACCAATAATAAACTAGAAAATGTATATTATACACTAATATGTGATTGGTTCTCACCTGTAATTTTTTATACATTTCCAAATTAATCATTTTTATGTCATCTAATTGTTTTCGTAGTGAAACAATATTGTCTTGCTTTTCTCGGCTTTCTTTTTCTAAAAGTTTCATTGCAACTTCCATTTCAGCTTTTAAGCTCATCTAAGTACACATAACAATTAACTTCTTGATATTAGTATACTTTCTAAGTCACAACACATACTTGTAAATGCAGTTCTTTTTCAGCTTCAATTCTCAGTTTTTTTTCATTTTCTGCAAATTGCTTAAGTGTATCCATGTCACCAGTAGGAACGTCAATAACTAGAGATTCAGCCTATAAAGAAATAATATTTTGATTCTACTACTAACAGAGTAATATTATACTTTCAAAAATATAAATTAATGTAAATATAATTTTTAAAATATTTTTTTTCAATACTTTTGTAAATTTTTTTAAATTCTATTTTGATTTTAAAAAAACTAAGAAAATGTTTCAAAATATATATCTACATCTTTGGAATCATCATGTTTTTTGATCAACTGATTTTTGAGTGATTGATTTTCTTCTTTTAATGTTGTAAGACTATTTTTAGCCATATCCAGTTCTTCTTTAATTAAAGTATTTGATGTTGTGAGAGTTTCTACTTTTGACTCCAAATTTGCTACTGTGGCTCTAAAAGTTATTATATAGGTTTTTTCAATATTATTAAATTAAGAATACTGAGTTTTACTAGACACATACTTTAGATGGCAATTTAGCTCTTCTATATAATTTTTTTGATCAAGAACAACATTCATGTTTTCTGATTCTAGTCCTAGAGGGCTATCAGGGCAGCTGACAGTACCTTGTACATGATGGTTAGGGTGGTGGCTAGAGCGTAGATATAATGAAAAATCAATTACACCTTGTTGCGAGTCTAAATCTTCTTCCTAGTAACATTTATATAATTGAAAATAAAATATATTTATGATAACTTAATGTAATAAATCTTGCCTTAATACATAAATTGCAATCAATAACATTGAGACCGACCATTAAACCGACAATAATAGTAGCCTCATCACCCATCATCAAAGCATCTGGTTCAAAATAATCTACTAATTCTTCATCACGATTATCTACTAAAATTTTTAAATAATCAGCCAATTTTTTTTGCATCAAAGCTACTCTTAACCAAGCTCTTGCTCTACCCATTTGAGTTCTGAAACAATAGTTAATTAAAAAATAAATTAAAACCTTACAGTTATATTAAATTACTTGACTGTGGGTAAATCTCGAATACTATTTGTTAATTCTTGTGCATCAGGTGTTAGTTTCTCAACAATCTGTAATATATCCCACAACTCTTTTTTAGGGCCTAAAAGTCCTTTTTTAGGCCGTAACCCATGTCTGAGGACATGTTCTAAGACTATAAAAAAGTGCTGTAAAGGTGCATGATCTGAATCTAGCATGCGTCCATTTTTCAGTGAATTTTCAATTAGTTCTTTAACAATCAACTTGGATATGTTTACCAGGTTACGTCTCTCGATCAGCACAGGGTCACGATCTAAATTCAACAATTATTATTACTACTACAATTATAATAACTATAAATATTTAAAATATTGTTGATATAATAATCATAAAAAAAAATTATAAGATTTTGTATAAAGAAATTTTATACCTAATAAAAATGGTAGATCTGGAGAAGTAAGACATTGTGATGGAAAAATATCAGATAGCGGATCATCAGCTATTTCACGTAAACACAACCATTCGCCCTCAACAGATACCCGAAAATTACACAAATACAAATCTTGAGAGCATGGGTCCAAGTTTTGCATCCATTTATTTAACATCATCGTTCTTGTTTTTTAAATAAAACAAAACATATCTTAGATATGATATTTTAGATAAAAAATAAGTAAGGTTTATGTGTACCAGCTTTGTGTTTAAAATCAAAATCAAACGTAATAAAATAATAATTCTATATTAACAAAATAATAGAAACAATAACATGCAAACACAATTTCAGGAACAATAATCCAAATGCAAAATAATGCGATAACAAATAAATAACAAAAACGGAAATTATTAAATATATTAAGTATAAATAATAAATAACTTTTAAGTTATGTAGTATTTATTGATCAATGTAAATATTAAATAACATATTTAATTTAAAATGTTTAATAATTAATAAATATATCAGAGAAAATAATTAGCATAAATAACAATAAGCTACTTTCTAAAACATAATTTCTTGTACAGTTCATTAAGCTTAACACAATGAATATACTAGGTAAGTTATTTAATATATAATAGTTATAATATTGGACTGATGACCTTAAGGTAACAATATAGACATTACGTATTTCTAGGGGGAAGTGGTGGAGGCAATCTTTGTCTTGGAGGTAACGGTGGCAAAGGAACATTTGAAGGTGGTGGGTAATTAGGCATTCCATCACAGCTTGAACTTTGCTCAGATCTTGCAGGTAATGGAGGTCTTACAGGAGCCGGTCTTAACTTGTCTGTCCATAAAGGCACAATATTGTTTGTTATAGTTTCAATTTCATTTTTTATGACTGATGCCCAATTATTATTTTTCGCAGTTAAAATTAAAGTATAGTTGTTAATAGAAATTTGTTTTATTTTCAAAGCGTTAGCAGCAGATCGACCATTTTCATATGTAATTTCAGCATGGTCTGTAAAATATCTGACATTTAAGATTTTACCAAAAGAACCTAAGCCTTGAAGCATAATATTTTTAAATGTTTCATCGTTTAAAGGAAAATCAGTATTATCAATATGAACCAGAATAATTCCATCAACTGGCCCATACTCAGTCCATAGTTTATTTAGTTCTTGTTCTCTTTTATTTTGATCAATGCACAGTATGTCAATTTCATAAGAAGCCATTACAGGTCTATGATCACTTTCTTTTATTTCAGCACGTCCATAGAATACTTGTTTACCATTTGGCCAATCATTATTTTCATTTAAATACCAAAGTACACGATCAGTCCAAGCAGGTGTACGACATTTATCACTTGAATCATACTCATCAGATAGAATATCATATTTGTAAGTCGGAGGAAAAGTTATAGGAGCTTCAAAGAAATTATCAAACACTTTTTTGTCTCTATGTTGGGCTAAAAGTTGGTCATATTTCAAAACTTCATCCAAGTCACCATCTAATACATGATTGATGAGATCTAATCGATCCATATCCACTCGATAATTGAAATCTCCACACCAGTAAACATAATCATTTGACTGAATTGGAATTTTCAACTTTCTTGTTATTTCATTAAAGTCTGCATTGCGATCAGCTACTTGTGACTGTCCAGCAGCAAAATGAGCACATATAAAACAAAGGTTTGTAGCAGCTAAAGAAAATCGTACCATTACTGCACCTTTATTACCAGTAGTACCTCCCATTCCAGTTTTAACAGCATCAGTAGTAACATCTTTAATATATGGTAATAGCTCTGACTTGATAAATATAAACAAACATACACCAACAAGTTGTGTACTAGTAAGAAGCACATAATTACTTTTAGTAGACAAAATTTTTTTAAGATTTTTACACCATGAATCTGCATTATCTGAACTGGCAGCCATAATATTACCAGCATTTAAATCAACAATTTCTTCAAATCCAATAGCATAAATGTCAGGAAGATTAGTATTATCATTTAGGAAGAACTCTTTAGATGGATCAAATAAAGAAATTTCATAAGGCTCCAAGAGCCATTTTGATAATGATTCTAAATTATTGGAATCAAAGTTCAAAAAGTGTTTACCTCCATTTACATTGTATGTTGCTACAGTAATTCGCAAACGACTCTTGAAAGTGTAAAATTTGGATTTTTTACACATCTCTTCCACCAAATCTGGATGACACTGCCAAGTATTGTATGGAAGTAGTGATTTGGCCTTTAGTAGCAATTCATTGTTTAAGGCGTTTCCAGACAACAATATATCAAACCCTTCTTGCTTACTAGAATCTAAAAGATTATTTTGAATAGTTCTTGCAGCTGAACGGGCCCCATCTAATAGTTTTGATCCACCTTGTATAGCACCAGTACCAGCATATATTCTACTGATTTCATTGCCATTGTTTACCCAAAGTTGTTGAAATACTTCTTCAAATCTAGTTATTATTTGATCGGCTTCATTCTGACAAAGAAATTCTAATTGTTTGGCCAATACATCTAAAGCAAAAAACTTTTGAATACAATTAGTACGATCAAGGCAATCTGTACAGTTTATTCTCATTGAACCTGTTTGATGTTTTATAACTGTGTTACCTTTAGCGTAAAACAAACCAAAGGAATCTAAATATGGGTTGACTATATTTTTTAGTTTTTGTAAACTTTTATCACCATTACTTTTTAATTCTTGATGATAATCAAATGCAATAAATGGTATAAAGGAAAACGATGAAGTGGAATGTTTTTGTTCAAAAGCATAACTTAAAGCAGATTCATTTTCCTTACTATTTGCATTCGCTCCACCCAACAAATTAATGAAGATTATATTACCATAACAATCTTTAAGACTCTTAACATGTTTCTCATAAACATCTGCTGACGATTCAATACTTCTTGATAATTTTACTTTATGAGCTCCAACATTCATACCCGGTTGTTCCCAAAACAATGGTACACTACCTCTAATCTGTACAAATGAAGTAACTTCATCATCCAAGTAGATGACTTGTTCAGTTTCAACAAAATTAGCAACATAACCATCATCATTACTACCTCGTACATTAAATCTAGTTCCAGCTCTTCTACAACTTAACCTTGATATTATAGCAATTCTAGCTTGTTTGTGTCGTGCGTAAACAGTTTTAATTTCAATACTGCCACAAATAATTTTCATTAACCATTGTGACGTATTGATTCCAAAATGGATGAAATAAACGTGTAAATTACGATTCCAAAAAAATCGTTTATCAGGAACACAGTTATTCCACTGTCTCTGGGCACACAAAGTCAAATCGAAGCGGACATCTTGTGACATGTACCTCGAAAAATAAAAACTTCCACTGTTCAAAAGTTTCCGTACTTCAGAAGCATAATCATCACTTTGTTGTTTGCGCAACGACACAAATGTGGTCTGCGTAACTTTGAATATCTCAGCGTCAGATATCTTGCCAACGGACTGACATCCAGTCACTAATACTAAAAATAGTGCTAATTTGTTGTCGATATTTACATTGAGAACACCGAGACATCCATAAGCATCAACTATTTTCACACATTGTCGTTTGAACGTGTCGAATTCACTGCCCGTGGCTGTGCACAGTGTGTTGTTTTCGAACAACAGCACATCATCCTGATAGCGATTTTCCAATACAACGCAATAGCTGTGGCTGGACGGCTTTTCGTACGCCCTGAAGATTTTCCCAATGATTGAAGGTGTCGTCTGTTTGGCAGACATTGTGCGAACCCACCACAAGTGTCCACCGTCTGTTACACCATTCACTCAAACAAACATATCTCTGTGTTTTTGGACGGTTCGGACTAAAAACAAAAATAATAAAAAAAAAAATAAAAAAAAAATAAACAAGCGATACACAAAATATGGTGATGGTGGTTAGTACAACAATATAATGAAAAAAATGCGTTATAGCGTAGTTAAACCGACAATCGGCATAATATCACAAGCGCAAAACGAGAACTACGAGGCCACAAGCTGGTTCACGTAAGATTTTGGAACTGATTGCGGTCAGGAACTTACGAAAATAATTGGACGTTTCTTGCTACACGGAACGCACAACAAGAACGCCTGTGGAAACCAACAACACACAGCCGGGCGTCCTCCACTAGGTTCGCGTACGCGAAACGCCGTATTGATTTCCTGGTCGCAGAGCTCGCGCCTCGCAACCGAATACGTCAGCCGTCGGTCCGTGGCCCGTGCGACCGAGACGATGTGGTTATGTTGTCGTCCCGTACACCCGTGGAGCGACAACAGTATATCGATACCGAGCGCGCTCTCTCCGCTATCGATGTTCGTGTCGGATCGTTACACCTCGTCAGTCGTCGATCGTTGTTGCCAGCTCGAAATCGCGATAAATAGTTCGTACACGAATAACAATAATTGATAGAAAAAAAAAAAACAATGATAGTAAACGTCACTTATTGGTCGCCGGTGAAATTGATGATGACCGAATTCTGATAATTTGTTTCCGTGTCGATACGTTTTTCTCCTTCAGTTTAAGCGGTATAGTGAAAAGAAAAAGAAATTAACTATTAGTTTTTACGTCTTAAAACACAATCGATAATCGCACGTTCGTGAAAACATAAAAAATTACACTGACACAGCTGATTTTATTGGCGCGTGTGTGACGTCTTTTTATAATTCTGTGTGTTTTTGAGGCGTACACAAATACGTTTAATGTGTGGGGAGATGAAATTAAAAAATCATATATATAATATATAAAAATATACTGTATACAATGATCTATTTCTATTACAGATAATTAGAGATGTTAAAATACCGTATTTTATTTTGTTGTTGTATAATACCGGTATTATACCTGTATTATACCGTATAGAACCTTCCAGTACCTCAAATTATTGGAAATTTAACAGAGGTTATAAACCTATTATTAATTATGAAATACGAATCATTTAAAAAAGGAATAATTTAAAAAATGACTAGAAGGTCAGAAAACATATAATACAAGATTTAATTTAATAATTTTAATGGATATTTTTATAATGCGTACTTTCCTTACTCATTGGGAACACATGTTATGATAATAATTTATAAATGATAATAATAAATAATATTTTTAATCGTGGTAATAACTAAAAATAACGCCTTAATTCTTATTCTTTATACCGTCTGTATAAAATAATTTTATACCATGTGTATAATACCTTGTATAATACAGTTTTATACCACTGTATAATACAAACTCACATCTCTACAGATAATACATCTTTATCTTTAATTTTTATTTATTGCTAAATGCACGGTATTATAAGATATGGAGCACCGTAGCTACGCACGAATCGGCGCCATTTTATAAAATAGCAACGTAACTCAACAAACGATATTTTTAAAATTATAATAATTAACAAGAAAAAATTGCATGTTATATGATTAATATAATCCATTGATAAACGAGGCTAAACATTTTACATATTCATACTTGTAAATTTTATTTTAGATTCTGAACGGAGTGATGGAATCTATTGGTTTTACAATGATGTGTTTTTTTTTTTTTATTTTTATTTTTTTTTTGTATCTGACGACACTTTTTTTGGCAGTAAAAATGCTTCGATTTGCTTAAGCAGCAACTTTTCAGGAAGGAAAAAGAATGTAAATGGTACTTTGGCTAGTCAAAAATCCAACTTTTAAATACTTTTTAAAAAAATCGAAAAAAAACGATAAAAAAATTACGAAAAAACGGGGAATTTTACGCAAAATCACGTTTTTAAAAATTACATTTTTTTTTAAATGCTCTAACTCAAAAACGAAAAACCGCAACAACTTGAAATTTTCACCAAATTTTTATATTGACGTTTTCTATACATGGTTAAATTTTCAAAGTATTTTGACATAATTTGACTTATTTATAGATAATTTAAATTTTCGATTTTTGTAAAATTTTTGTTTTTAAACATCTATAAAATTTAATTGGCCTACCGAAAACTCTTGAAAATTTAATACAAGGTTTATAATAAGTTAAACTTATCGTAACTAAAAAATATCAATGATCGGTTTACTCAATTTTTTTTAAAAGCCCTTAATGCTCAAATTTGTATAAAATGTGTAAAAATCACGATCATTTGCAAGTTATTTTGTAGATAAAAATTCATAAAATTTTTTCTGTTCATACTTAAGGTTCAAAATTTTAACACTAGGTTATCTATAAGCTACTCTTCAAAAATCTTTAAAAAAATTTCTACCGGACTTGGCGGAAAAAATTGTATGAATGTTTGAAATTTAAATATTTACGAAATTGCATAAAATAGCGATTTATTCTCAAACGATTTTAAATATTTGTTATAATTCATAAAGTATAAGTCGCAGATTTTTGAAATTTTTACCAGCTGTTAAAATTGGCATTTCCTTTGTCATATTTTTTTCAAAATATTATATTGATTTTTAAGCCACTTATAGGCATTTAAAATATTCGATTTTTTTACATTTTTTTTTTATAATCGGTGATAAAAAAAATTTGGCTCCTACAAAATACTTGAAAATTTAATAGAAGATTCCACAGAAGTAGTTCTTAATGTCATTCAAAAATTATTAAAATCCATAGGCAACAATTTTTTTTATAAGCGTTTGAACAGCGAATATTGACATAAAATTACATGTAAAATATAATATAACGTAAAATATTCTAGACTGACAAACTATAGTTTAACTATAGTTTATAGGTTAACCCATCCTAATTGAAAAATATATTTATCGTTTCAAAATTAAATATACTTTTTACAATATTTATAAATAACAATGTATTATATCCTAGACAAACATATTAACTCCGTTCAGAATCGGAAGTTAGATTTTAGACTAGCCAAAGTACCATCTACATTCACTTTTCTTTCAGAAAAGTTGCTACATAAGCAAATCGAAGCATTTTTACTGCCAAAAAGGGTGTCGTCAGACACAAAAAAAAAAATAAAAATAAAAAACACACATCATTGTAAAACCAATAGATTCCATCACTCCGTTCAGAATCTAAAACTGAGGGAAGGGAGAGATGAACACTTTGGTGTGTGTGTAACTTTATACAATGTACCTACATTCTTATAATATTCAGACTGTTCAGAGCGTACATAAACAGAACGTTGAGTTATTAATGTGTTTTTCATTTAAACAGCACAGAACGAGCATTTTACATGCTATTACATGTTATTCTATACCGTTAAAATTCAATAATAATAATATTGCTACAAACTATGTGAATCCACGTACTAGATAAGTACACGACTGCAACGACGACTTTAGTCGTCTGCACGCACGTCATTTTTTTTTTTTTATATAATTTAACGGTCATTTAGAGGGGTTATAGATACAATTCCCTCCTCCTCCGAGGACTGTATTGTATTAACCACGAATTAAGATAAATGATTTATTGCACAATATTTAAGCCCCTTCCCCAGTGAAAAAAATAAGCACCTATTTACGTACCTGGTCGTCTGCGACGGGAATTATCGACTATAATAATATTCAATTTACGAACATCGTGACGATAATACATTTAAACAGTTATTACAAGTTACTAACGTAAAACTCTTTTACGACAGAACACAACATTTTATTTGCATTTTTCAGTAGATAAAAAGATACCAAAAATGTGAAAGTTGTATAACGTTTTTTTTTTTTTTTTTCGATCTGATAGAGAAAATAATGGAAGAAAATTATTTCCAGAAGCATTATCAAAAATATTTCAGCTTTAGTATAAATACAATTATAATTACTGTTAGTTTAATTGAGTAGGTTGCATAGGTGTAAATAGTGTTTGAAATTTGGGGGGCTGAAGTTCAGGTGATGATTTTACGTACATAACAAAACATGTAGTGAAATCATTAGTTTTTTTTTGGGGGGGAAGAGGGTATAGTAATTTTAGAGAGGAGTTAGTCTTCCCATACAGCCTCAATTATTTTGCACTTGTGGTAGATTGAATATTTGACCAAAGTTGTAGTTTTTCTTACCAAGAGTATCCAAAATAATTACTGATGAAATATGGTAGTGAAAAAATTATGGCTTTTGTTTAATAATTTAGACACGCATGAAAACATTAAGAATATAGTTATTTTTTAATGTTTTTTTTTTTTTACAATTTTTAATAAAAATATTTCATGGAATCAAATTTTAACTTAAGTCATATAATCTCATCATTTAACATTAAGTGAATTGATTTATAGATATTTTCTAGTCTTAACCTATTAAATAAATAATATAAATAAATTATAAACAAATATAAATAAATTTAATCCGATCTTTTCTTTCTAATAACTAACAATAATTATGTTAATTTTATAATTGAAACAAAAACCATCTGTAAATCATTTAACTTAATTCATCGACGATTAATGACACACTTATTTACGGGCTTATTTATAATATCAGATGCAATATACGAGTAGTAAGACTAATATTTATTTAATCTATGATTTGATATTTTGACATTGGATTTAATTTTAGTAAAAACTAAATGGTTCGTTGTATATTATCGTATTATTATATTTAAATTTGTTACGCCTACGTCCCTTGTGAATAAACGCTGAAACATTCTGCTAAACACTATCAGTAATTTTATAATTATCTACAAGACTATAAACTACTCATTATAAGTTATGATAGTTATAATAATTGTTTGTATTACATTCTGAAATTGTATAACATGCACACAATCTCATGTATCCATCATTGAAAAATATTATAAATATATATTGATATGGTATTATTGTATGAACTGGTATTTGAATATGATAAAAACTATTGAAATATATACACATTTTGAGGAAATTTGAAATTTGAAACTTAAAATCATTATAGTTACGACATAAAATTATGAACAAAACAACATTTTCTTCATTAGCTTTTAATACGTATAAAAGTGAGGCAGTTCATGAAAGGCTCGGTTGGCAATGCGAAATCGTTGAGCAAATCTCAAAAATAAACAACTAGACAATTTTCGACACACAAGAAGAAATGTATCAAGTACTGATTTGAATCGAGCAGCGTTTCGATACGATTGTAGCACTAATGACTGATAACATTGACCAGTTCCTTTATAATCTGTCAAAGCGATCCGTTTGCACGAACTTTGCTTTACTCGGAAATACCACGTTATTACACTTGGAATGCTTCATCGAAGACTTTTCAACAACAGAAGCAAGGCGATGTGGTTTCTGATTATCCGGATGAGCGTTCAACTGATGCTCTTGTTCGTATGTATACAATTCATCCAAATAATGTTTTATTTGCGATTGTTGTTGGTAAATATGCGTGGGCTAACGTCATTTGAGTCACTATGTCTGTTAATGATACAATATTCCCAATATATCGTGTTCCATATGAAGAACTCAATTTACTAGAAAACGTTACCCATTGGGATACGACAATCGCTGAAGCAATAATCTCTGCATCTCCAAGTCAGATACGCACATTATTTGCTGTCATCATTTCGACATGCTTTCCATCAAACCCATATAACTTGTAGCACAACTACAAGGATGTGTCAGAAGATATTTTACATCAAATTTGTGTCAGTTCAAGAAATCCCGATCTTGAGATGAATGAGGAAATACATAATCTGGCTTTGATCTTGATCGACGACATGTTTTACCTCATGTCCGATAGTTTATCAGTCAGGTTAGGAATGCCAGCGCCAAATAGTGAAATGAATGACGCATTTAATCGAGAATTTAAACAAGAATGTGAATATGATCATCAGGAATTAGATTTAGTAATTCAAGCAAAGGTAGTCCTGTTGAATCCTCAGCAAAAGGAAGTTTATGATACATTAATGAAGGCAACTGATGATGGAAATGGTGGTTTATATTTTCTAGATGCTCCTGGTGGAACTGGTAAGACATTCCTCATGTTAGTAGTTTTAGCCATTGTTCGTGCGAGATCTTACATTTCGGTTGCAGTTGCTTCTTCTGGAATAACAGCCACATTGTTAGAAGGATGCTGTACGGCTCATTCAGTATTAATATAATCGTCAAATCTTCAAACTATAGAAGAACCAACATGTAATATTGCAAAACACTCCGTAATATCCAAAGTTTTATCAGCATCGAAAATCATCATCTGGGACGAATGCACAATAGCGTATAAACGTGTATTGGAAGCACTTAACCGAACATTGAAAGATCTACGCAATGATTCGAGATGTTTTGGAGGCGCAATAAATTTACTATCTAGAGGTTTTCGTCAAACTCTGCTAGTAATTCTAAGATCAATTGCTGCCGACGAAATAAACGCTTGCTTCAAATTATCAAGTATACGGTACTATTTGAAGAAACTGCAGCTGACAACAAATATGAGAGTTGCATTGCTGAACGATACATCTGCTGAAGATTTCTCTGAGTAATTGCTGACTATCGGTAATGGTCGAGTACCTGCCGACGAATCGAGTGAATTGATTTAATTTCCTCCTAATTTCTGTAGATTTTTCTCATCGACAAAGTACTCTCAAACATCATTACTAACCACAAAAATAATGAATGGTCAGGTGAGCGAACAATTTTGGCGGCTAAAAATAAAAATGTGGATGACTAAAACTACATAATTCAGAATGAGATCATTGATACACTGCATTCATTAAAATCTATTGGCTTTGTTATAAGTGAAGATGAAGCCATCAACTATCCAATAGAATTTTTAAGCACCTTGAATGTGCCTAGCTTATCACCGTACAATTTACGGCTAAAGATTGGTTCCGTGGTAATCATGCTCCGAAACATGAACCGACCAAAACTGTGCAATGGAACACGTTTGGTGGTAAGTAAATTGACGAACAATGTGATTCACGTCACGATATTCAAAGCAAAATTCGAAGGTGAGGAAGTTCTCATTTCGATGATTCCAACCGATATGCCGTTTGAGTTTAAACGACTTAAATTTCCGATCCGTCTTTTATTTGCCATGATCATTAACAAATCATAAGGCCAATCCTTGAAAGTTTGTAGTCTGAATCTAGAAAATCTATGTTTTTTCCATGGTCAATTATATGTGTCGTGTTCACGGGTCGGAAGACCATCTGCGTTATTTGTTCTTGCACCTGATAATAAAACTTATAATTTTGTCCATCACAAGGTGCGTCACTGAATAGTGCAACCCATACACCAAAATACATGGCTAATAAAGGAACATTAAAATACTTAATTTTTTTTATTATCCTTATTATTCTAATAGAAATAAAATCCAAAATTTGCTCATTTATTGCCTCTATGGCGGAATAAAATTCGCAGGGTCAGCTAGTATAGATATAGGTATTAGGTAAGTAATATATTGGTTTATTTGTTAAATAAAATTATTTAAAATAAATGCTAACTGTCAATTTTAATGACTTTTTTTATTTTTTGCTTATTTTACTCTGGTCCGCCAGATTTTAAGGTTCTATAAATTAGCTCTTTAGTTATTTTAAGTTGCCCATCATTATTATAGATAGATTGATTTACAATCCAGCTTAAATGGAAGAATATTAACTGAGCAAAAAATAGCTTGAAAAAACTGTTATTGTACAAATGATGTTACTCTCTTTAAGTTGGATAATTAGTCAATTTACTCAAATATTAAAGCTAACAACACAAAATTGAAAGTAGATTCACTATGTTGTATATTTAATTGACGGATACAGAACATTCCGATATGATTTCTTCTTGAAATATAAAATTTGAAATTTTTGGAAAAAAAAGTTTTTTGTAACTTGGTAATATCTATATTTAAATATGTAAATCATTATGTCACAATTTTAATTAATTAATTAATTAATTAAATAATATGTAATAGTAATAATAGCAATATTTAATATTATACTATAATATTAATTTCAAAAATAATCTCACAAATGAATAGAAATGTATGTACCTATTGATGACATCATTTTTTAAAAATATAAGGGTTTGGTTTAATACATGATTATAGATTTCAATCATTATTATTTAATTCAATTATCATTTCAAGATTACTAACTTATTAATATTTCTAATTCAATTTTATATTTGTATTATTAGCTTATATTTGTATTATAGCTTATTTTGGTTTATTATTATTTTATTTAAAAGTATTGAAAATTATAAATAGATTTTTAAAAAAAATGATAATAATATTACTTAAATCTAGTCTTAAAAAATTTCATTATATACAAGGTATAAAAAGGTATTAAATACTATAAAATACTCAAAAATAAATGTCCTAATTATTATTTAAAAAATTGAATTAAATATAATTAAGCTTATAATCAATTTATGGTTAGACACAATTTTAATTTTTAAAAATAAAAAGTAAAAAAGCTAAAGAATAGTATTTTAAATATTTGCACACATGTAACACTTTTGCAATTAAAACTGAAAATTAATATTGAATTTTATCTTTTATATTTAATGCTTGATTTAATGATTTTATACAAATTGAAAATTATTAATTACCATGAGATGTTTTTTATAAAATAATTTATGACAATTGTGTTTTAATTTAAACATAATTGAATTTGTAAATGTTTTAAATAAAATTATAGTTATATATTGGTCAAATTTTTATTAAAATTATTTTAATAAGCATGAGCTTATTATGGGTATATAATATAAATTATATTGGTTTATGTTGGTATTTTTCAAATTGGTACTTTTGTACCTAAAGTGAATATAGAAGAAGCCGAAATCTTTTAAATATCAATAATATTTTTTTAACTTACCTATACTTAAACATTTTAAATTTTGTAATATCGTTGAGTGACGAATGATTGTGTAATAGTAGAAATGGCATTAAGTAATGATGTAGAATGCTCTTATAATGTTATAATTTTAGATACGACTTACGTTTGGGTAGTTTTCGTTCTTGTCTTGTCTTTCTTGAGGAAGAAAAAAACATGGGCCACCTGTCAATAGATGTTAAAGACGGAGATCTAGAAAAACTTTTGATGCCACTGTCAAATGAATCTGAACTCTCCATTACGGAGGATAGTCCTTCAGCACCAGAATTATTCATAACTGCGATGTGATTGATAAACTCGTATTAAATTTTATTATTTTATAGACGAACACCGAAGACGAATCAAAAACACTGTATTATAGTATCACAAGAATTTTTTAATAATTATTTATTATTATTTCACTTGTTATTAACACAGAATAATATTAACAACAATAACTACAGCAGTAGATTATAATATAATTGATAGAGAATTCTGTGATAATAAGAGGTGTTCTTATCTTAACATATTTTAATTTTTATCAGTTAATCAAACATTAACTAGGGTAGTAAGTTCATCTAAGTTTCGTATATGTGATGATAAACAATTTTAAAGTATTTATTACTGTATATTAATAATAATATTATTATATTTAAATTTTTAATTTAATATGTAGATATTTTAAATTTTATAAAAAGTATTTATTATTTAATAAAAAAAATATGATAGGATTAAGAATTGGTATACTGGGATTTTTGGCTCAGCTAATGTTATTACTCTCAATTTTTGACATTTATTTCAAATCACCCATTAATAGTGGTATTCCAGAACAACAAATTGATTATGAAGCACCTGCTGATCGTTTAGTACTATTTATCGCCGATGGATTACGTGCAGATACGTTTTACAATTATGCCTTTGAAAATAGCATATATTTTAAGTATAACAGTTATAAAGAAAGTATCTATTTTTCAGTATTATAATTTTTAAATTTCCAGAAATGTATTGCAAACCAGTGCTACGTATGGCATATGTCATACTCGAGTGCCAACTGAGTCACGCCCTGGTCATATAGCCCTAATAGCAGGGTTTTATGAAGATCCTTCAGCTATTTTTAAAGTAATGTATTGTTATATATTTCTTATACCTCTTATCAAAAAATTTTCAGTTTATTTATTTTTTAAACATTTTCTCATAAAAAGTCATTGAAGCAATTATAGCTCTATAATTTATAAACCCTAATTATTATTAAAAATACTCTGAAATTGATTTTAAAATTATTTGAACCAATTGTCATCTAAGAAGGTATAATAGATTAAAATTTTTTTTAAAAAATTGCAGTAAATATAAATTATTAATATTATTAAAATTATTATTTAGCATGAATAATTTATTAAATATAAACTTTTAGCTCTATATACCATTTCAGATTATTATAAAGATAATTTAAGAATTATCCCTGAAAAATAGTTATATTACTAAAATAAACATAGATATGTAGGTATTACAATACTTAATAATATTTTTTTAAACTATTTAATTAAATAATAAACAACACTTTAGATTTATTTATATTATTATTATATATAAAAGGTATGTTAAATATATTATAGAATATATATGTTGCATCTACTTATATTTACTATTATATTATAATTTTATTGTCTAATTTTGGTTTCAAATAAACCATATTTAACTGACTCGAAGCAATGTGAAAAACCGTTACAGGGCCGTCTTTGGTTCAAAAAAAAAAAAACCATATTTAACTAATTTCAATTCATTAGTTTAAAAAAAGGCATTATTAACAGTACAATTGATACTTTTATTTTGCATTGTAATGCTTTTTAAATCTATATTTACAGTTAATCAATACAAATTTTTTTTATTATATTTTCTGTAAATTTCATAAAGGGATGGAAAGAAAATACTGTTGAGTTTGATTCAGTATTTAATAAAAGTGAAACAACAATTTGTTGGGGCAGTCCTGATATTGTTACCATTTTCAACAAAGGTATGTAACCTAATTTTAGTCATATCTAATAAAAAGTTGTACTTTTATTGTTTGATTTATTTGTTTTTAACGTATGGTATTGTGTAGGAGCTAAATCAGGACATGTACATGTGTATACCTATGCTTCTGATTTACAAGATTTTAGTGGCATGAGTGGTTCTAGTGTATTGTTATCAAAATGGGTAATAGATAAAGTTAAATTGTTTTTTGAAGAGTCAAAAACCAACGAAACAATTAAAATGCAACTGACAAAAAAAAAATTAATTTTATTTCTTCATCTTTTGGGTACAGATGTTTCTGGACATATTGATAAACCACATTCTAAGTAAGTTTATGTCATACTTCTATTATTTGTCACTTGAGTAAAGTTTGATAAAAGTTATCCTACTCATAGAGAATATTTAGAAAACTTAATATACATAGAAAAAGGAATTAAAGAAATCGAACAATTAATAGAATCTTATTATGACGATAATCGTACGGCATATATTTTTACATCTGATCATGGTATGACAAACTGGGGTAAGATTCATGTATAAAAGTAATTTATAAATTATATGTCTTAGACATTTTTTAAATTAAAAACGGTGTTCTTAGGTTCTCATGGAGATGGTTTGGACAGTGAAACTAAAGTGCCTATTGTTACCTGGGGAGCTGGGTTATCAAATGCTAAAAATTCTTCAATTTTTGTGCCAGTCAACATCCAACAAGCTGATGTTGCTCCACTTATGGCCACTTTAATTGGTGTACCTGTACCCGTGAATTCAGTAGTATGTAATAATTTTAAGATTGGACAAATATTATTGGTTCTTATAATATACCTTTATAAATATGTTTTTCTAGGGTATTTTACCTGTAGATCTGTTAAACACTGACACTGATGTCAAAGTAAAATATCTTCTGGCCAATGCTTTACAAATAAATGCAGCATTTTCAAAAGCTCGAGAAAAAATTGAACTTCAATCTTTCAAGTTATTTTATGTAAAATATGAACCACTCATTCCCAGTGTTCAGAATGAGTATCTACAAAATATTACTGCATTGATTAACCAAATGAAGATTGACGAAAGTGTAATTGTTTAAAATAATATGTACCTACATGAACAATGCATAACTTAATTATATAATTGTTATATTTTATAGGTTAATTTGTGTTATGAATGGATACACTTGAGTTTGAAGGGAATTGATTACTACAATACATATTATAAATTACCACTACTTTTTTGTGTAACATTTGTTGGTCTTGGTTGGATTGGTTTACTAATACTTGAAACACATTCTGTAAAAAGCTATAGAAAAGTTAATAAATGTTATAAGTTATTAATCCACTCAATATTTTTAATACTTGCTATATTTTCTTTTTTATTTATAAATGGTAAATATTTCCGTGATTCTTTTTACTATTATTACATTTATCAACTTAAAACTTAAAAAAATCATATTTTTACAGCTCAGTCTCTTCCAATTCAATTTTATATTTATACATTTATGCCATTAATATTGTGGTGGATGTGTTTTAACAGATTTTTACAGAGATATAATATGTCACATGTAACTCAAACTTTATTTCAAATCAAAGGTCTAGAGCTATTTGAAATATTATTCTATTTGTTTGGAATTGAACTATTGGTAAAAATAATTTTATGACTGAACTTTATTTTTTATAAAATATTTTAAAAAAAGTTACCATAATTTTTTTGCTAATAGGTTTGGACATTTTTTGAAAGGCATATATTGAGCTTAGCCTTAACTATACTCTGCATTTGGATGACTTTCTACTCAATAAAAAAAGGATTTGTATTCACTCAAGTGATTATTGTTTTTTGCTCTTCAGCATGGTTTGCTTTTTTTCCTACTATAGTGATTATCGATGGACACACAAATATAATTTATGTGTAATTACTTAGAATTGACATAATTATTAAATTTATAATTAATAAATAATTTATGAATCAGTGTATTAGGTGCAATTATTTGGTTATTGGCAGGGTTAATGCACTACAAGAATCAAATCGGAATACGCAAAACTTTCACTTTGTTACAAGTAATTTTGTTAGCTGTAGCTATTGGAAATGTTGTAATAGTATCTAACAGAATGGAAAAAAAAAAAGGACTATCATTATTAAACCAAATATGCTCTTGGATAATTTCAAGTAATACATTATTGTCTTCAAATTATTTTTAAAATGCTGAATTTTATGTATGTTATTTTTTTTTATTTAGTTTTGTCAATGTGTCTGATTAGAAAATCATCAAATCTCCTATCAAACATAACCACAATATTCTTATCGATCGGTGTTCCTTACATTCAATTATCATTAAATATGGAAGTTGTATTTATGCTTGTGTTGGTAACTACATTAGCATGCTGGAGAAAAATTGTCACTCAAGCTGCAGCTGATGCTAGTCATTCCTTATGGACTCAATGGAGGCATGCATTCTTTTTTGTAAGTAAACCTTCTTCATAGTTGTAAATGACATAAAAATATTGAAGCTAAACAAACAAATATTATAGTTGTTATTTAGTTTTGGATCATTTTTCGGTATTGGAAATATTGCATCCATCAATTCATTTGATCCATCAATTGGAAGGTGCTTTGTTGCAATATTTTCACCATTTACCATAATGGGATTGGTTATATTTAAAATACTCTCACCCATTTTACTGACTTGCTGTACATTCTATCTCACCAGTATTAAACTGAAGGTGGGTTTAATCAATTATTTGAGAATCCTGCATTTTATTAAGATTTATATTTTAGATACCTCCTACCAATGTATTTGCACTAATGCTGGCAATGTCGAATCTAATGGGTCTTCACTTTCTGTTTCTGATCAAAAACACCGGAAGTTGGCTAGAAATTGGGATGTCAATATCACATTATGTTATAGTTCAGTCTCTTGCACTGTTTTTGTTTCTAATGTATGGATTGGCTGGATTATTGATTGGTGTTGAACAAAATGATTTAGAACACACTTCAAAACAATTATTGCCTACTACTAATAAGAAATCAACATGAATAATTAAGTGAAATATGTTACCATACTTATTTTGTTATTATTTTATTTATTAATTATTTTTATTTACTTATTAATAAAAATAAAAAACATTAAATTATTAAGTTGGGAACACATTTTATAATTATCATTATAAATACATAATAATCTCACTACATTATTATGAATGATAGTGCCATAAATGTTTTGTTTTTTGTTTAAAATAAAATTATATTATATTGAATATGTGTAAATAAAAAAAAAATAAAAATGTGTAAATAAGATATTTTTCATTACATTTTTGTTGTTTTATTATACCATACAATTAAAAATAAATTTAAAAATATTGTATAGATGCTGTGCGATATTTGTTGAGCCATGTTGCAGTGTGCCAATTTGATATGTCGACACGCTGATGACACTAGTTTATTCTCTGACAGTGTAGCTGCAATTTTTTTGATAAAAATCGCTTCTTCTAGTCCACATTTAATCTTACTTGTAGTATAGACACAGTTTAGAAATCCGTTTTTTGCGCTACAACACAGTAAAATAAATTTATATGTAAATAAAGCCAAACAGTTTATAGTTTGATTTTGATATTATTTTATGATGATTAACAATAATCTTAACAATACTTGGGGAAACTATATTTCATTGCATATTGTATAAGTAATATTAACTGTCTTATAATTAGATTGGTCTCATTATTTACAAGCCTCACAGCAATACTTATGTTTTTCTTTTAAACTAATTAATAATAATTAATTAACTTTGAAAATAAGGTAAAAATTATATTATTTTGTTATATTTTCTGTTATTTTAATTAATTTTTTATAATCTAGGTTATCGTCTAGTATGTATCTCCCTCTAGTTGCTAAAAACCTAAAAAAACATGGAATATTATTATTTATAAAACTTGATGAAAATAACTTATCAATTTGTCGTGTCTGTACGCGCTATAACGGTTCGTACCGTGCCATAACAGTGTGAATATTTGAACGATTTGTCGTGACGTTACGTGCTGTGCTAGAACAGTGTGAAGAATAATTCTTCAAATTATTGGGTTTTAGCGTTATGTTTGTTCATGAAAACTTGTTGTTGGCCTTATCGCGATGAGTGATGGTTTTTCGTTGAAACAATTTGTTTAGGTAAATATTTCATGTAATGATTTATAACTAACGATATAGTTTGCGATTGGGCGTTTATTGTACTTGAGTAGATCTGTATTAATATCTGGAGAACAAGTCTAAGGGGCTTGTGAGGAAATCGGGATTTGGTTAATTGTATCTACTCGTATATTCAGCTTGAAATTATCCTTTATTCGCGTGAAGTTTTCATAGATCGTGGAGGGTGTCTTAGTTTTAATGTCTTGGAAATTATAGTAGAAGTTGGAGGCGGAAATACAGGTTTAAGATCTTAATCATATATTTGATTACATTGATGTTATGCATGATTTAAAGCAGAGATTCCCAAACTGTGGATCGCGACCAGTGGCGTAACAAGATTGGAAAGGGCCCCGGGGCAGTAAATAAATTAGGCCCCATAATTCTATCCATAGGAAAAACCACATTAAACTTTATATTGTTGTTTAAGATATAAAAACCTCTGTGAAACCATTAATTAAAATAATAAACAGATAATTAATTTATACTCAAAATAAGTTAGGTACTAGGTACAAACAATCTTATAGTTTATGTTGTTATATTATTATTTAACTATTTATAATGAGTAAAGTTAAATTTTTGAAAAAAGTCTATTATGGTGTTAATAAGTTATTTAACTATAAATTCTTACTAAAATTGTTAACAATATAATATATTATAAATTCACCGGTATAGCTTCATTTCTAAGTCTAGGTTATTTTAGACACACCTACAAATATATTTATATGTTATGTTTTACCTATAGTTGAATAGTTCATAAATACATTATATATCTATAAGTAAAGGTACTAACCGTGTATTTATTTATTCCATTTCCAGATACCTATGTGTCTATTACATCATGAGTAGTAAAATGGTTACGAAAAACACGAGAATTATTAGTTAAGGAAATACCTAAGACATTTTTCCATTCAGACCGTAAGGCAATATTCATTGGAACTTTGAAAGGACTTATCTTTACATATTTGTCATGTGAAGGACATTTAGGTATACAGCACGGCATTTTAATTTTTAGCACAGTTACACAATTTTAATACAATTAAGCATAAAATTTTAAAACTTTATGAATAATTATTGTTTTATCTTCTACGGATGTAAATTTGTATAGGTATATCATAGATGATAGAGCTATGGACTACGATAATAGATAGACATTGAAGTATTTATCAGGATTCAAATCGTGGATTTTATAGAAGTCTATGAGTATGAGAGTAATATCACAGAAAATTTCATATAGTCTGTGGCAATATTAGGAAAATATTTGATCTAGTATAACTATATTTTTCTAGTTAAAAGCCGTGCCAGTTTAAAACGATCTTATCATAGGTCGTCGGGCAACCATACTATCGTAAACCGTGTTCCGTAGTCGAACACCGATCATTGCATATGGTGTGTATTTATAGGTATACAATATTCATATTCAATTATCATATTAAAAATATCCAACCTTTTTTTCAATTTTATTTCAATTATTTTACGAATGTATTTTTAAAATTTACCAAGAGCTCTGAGGGCCTCTGAACTCTAGAGGCCCCAGGGCACTGCCCAGCTTTGCCTGATGATAGCTATGCCACTGGTCGCGACCCAATATTGGTTCGCAATTATATTTTTGGTGGGTCGCGCTATATTTTTATATTAAAAATAAATATATATTTTTTGTTGTAAGTAACTGATTCACTACAAAAAAATAGGTCATTCATTGATATTGTGGGTCGCCAAATTTTAAAAAATTCCCAAAATGGGTCGTATAATAAAAAGTTTGGGAACCTCTGATTTAAAGACAAAGTAGTCCTGCATCAGACAATTAGTCAGACAGGCTAGTTCTAAAAGCACCAGCAGCCAGTCTAATATTTTGGTTGTGAAAAGGGTCAAACGTATATTCCTTTAGGCTGTGCCTCGTATTATAGTGCAATAATTATTCAGAGACAGTATTAATGATTTGTATACTAAAATGAGGCTGTTCTTATCTAATACGCATGAGATATTATGTAATTAGATGTTAATTATAATCTTGCAACTAGTCTAGATTTTTTTCTATGCGTTTTCCATAATAATTTGTGATCAGAGTAAGCCCTATAATACGTAAATTATTGATGAAGTGAAGTGTCTGAATTGTCTCGTATAGCAATCTGAGAGAACGTATTGATTTTTTTATTTTTATAACTTTAAGTTATGGAAATAGAAAAAAAAAATGAACTCCGCTTCTGAAAACCTTTGAGTAATTGAAATGAGTGCCCTTGGTAAGATTTGTGTAGATATTGCTAAATTTGCCTCACTTTAGTATATTTTGCAATAATCTGCAAAACATCTATACTTGACGGGAACAGGTAGTTTTGAAAAGTCTTTGAACTTACTATAATAACATTATTAGGAATATCCGGGTAAAATTTGATAGAATAATACGTCTATACGGGTTTATCAATTTACGTATTGGTGTTTTTATGTTATCTGCATACATTTCCGAATGTTTATTAAGTCATCGACCATTTGTTGGTTTTTAAGGAAAATGCAAATTTATAATAAGATTTATGCAACCCCCTCTCCATATACTATACATTTTCCAACGATGATTCAGAAATATACTATATATAGTAATACAATACACTGATCATAGTAAATCAATGATTTATAGAATCATTGATTCTATAAATTAAGCCGAACCTTCACTGTACATTATTATATATAATTTTAAAATAAATTATAACATTGCATTTTTTTAATTTTTACAAAAGATATCTAAAATATTGTTTAATAAGTTCCTTTTATTGTTATATAACTCTCTAAAATAAGTTTCAAATACATGTATACTAATTTACTGCAGTTAAATTTAAAAATCAAATTTTTTTCATAAGTATTTATGAATAATGAAATACAATGTAAATTATTCAAATTTAAAAATATCTAAATTAATCATGACGGCAGATACATCATGGAAATAATCCATAATCGCGCAGGTTCTATGTTGTAAGTCAGCTTTCACGGATCAGAAAAAAATGTTACGCTCCAATAGTATTGGAATATGGCACCATATGACTGCGAAACCTGGATAATAAATATGGTAGAACGATGAATCCTCGAAAGCTTTGAAATGTGGTGTCGGAGAAGAATGCTGCGAGTGACTTGGATATAATACTGAATCTACTAACGAAAGCGTACTCAGTAAAATAAATTAACACGTAGATAATTAACTAAAAACGATCAAAGCAAGACGATGGAACATGATTGGTCACATACTAAGGTACGAAAATTTTGTGGGGCCCTAAATATGCTTGAGGCTGAAATATTTGTTGCTTTGGTAATTTGGTTCAAGGCGATGATTTATTGGATTTGTTTAACACCGTCAAGTGAGTTGATTACTATAGCTGGTCCAGTTTAGGTATTACAGAGTTAGCCATCATTTCAGCAAAGCTTTTATTATGTTCGTTGTTCTGAGATGTACTTTAGTTCATAGGTTTCGTGGAAAGGAAAATGGTAGTGTAAATTATTGATATTAGTCTTAGGCTTAATATTTTGAATATTCTGTGTTGATTATTTTTATTGCATATTGAAATGCGGCGTGTTTAACAGGTAATAATATTAATGCTCATAAGGAACAATTGTCTTTAAAATGTGTATATTGAAATTATATACCAAATAAGTTCCGTGTTGTGTTGTTTCTATCAGAAGTTTAAGATGCAGATGCGCTAAAGCCTGTTGCTCGGTCGGGAGTCAAACACGAACTGATGAGTGGTTTTATATATTGTTTTCTTATAACACAGTGCAGTGAATCGGTATGTATATTTTAAAAAGCGCAACTGTGCCACTGAAATTCGTTTAAACTTATTAATTATGCTACATCATCTATGTAAACAAATACGTATTAACCGCGATCGCTTTATTTTTAAATCAGCATAATTAGTGTTTAAAGTTTATCATAGCATTAAACCGAAAACAATATTTTATAGCGAATATAAATATTGATTTATAATTATGTTGGGTTTAATTAAATTCATTATAATTTATATTTACTTATAATATATGCACGTATTACGTACACTCAAGTTTATAATATTAATTGTAATTTAGTTTATGCCAAAATAAGTAATAGTTAAAATATATTAAAAATATATGAATAGAAGAACGCCCCTGATTAAAAATGCATGTTCCAATGTAGTAATTATTATTATTATCTATATTATATATATATTCTGTTGCTATAGAAATAAATTGCGGAAAATTAAAAGTAATGTAATTTATAAATAATTAGTAAAATAGTATCAGTATTCCAAGGAGTTTCTTATGCGTCTTCTGAATCTGCTAAATGTATTTTACGAACGGAACTGTTATACGAGTAAACATATTACAATACCTGCAATGTCTATGATACAGATAATGAATGCTTGTTACATTTATTTTTATACTTACATAGTATAAGCGAATATCAACTTCGTTCATGCAAGACTTCTGTCTACTTTACCTACTTCTTACACCACACATCTTGGGTGGTACCAGATTCCTCCAAAAGTGTACCTACTTTTTCTTCTCGACCAATATATGTTTCCATCGAATGAGATATTTGGAGTATATATACTTTAAAAACAGTGTGTTATACATTTTTGATTTAATTTGAGTATACCTACCATAGATTATATGAAAAAAATTAAAAAAAGTTGAATCAGTTGATATAATTTTATTATTAGTGTACATTTTCGCAAAACAACTTTTTTAATTCATCACCAACGAATATTTTCATAATTTCATATTTAATCTAAAAAAAATATGATAATTATTATTTCTACGTTATAATAAATATAATATATTCTTGGTAGGTTAAAAACAATATATTTTCCAACCAATATAAAAAAAATAGCTAGTTTGAAAATTAAATTGATTTTTTATTTAGAATAAAAATTGAAACTTAAATTTTCGTTAGAAAAGTAATTTTAAAACTTTTTTTATTACCTGGGAACAATTCTATAGAAAAAAAAAAAATTAATTAAAAAATGAATGAGTTAAATTTACAATTCTAATTTTTAAATAAATTTAAAAAGGGCCTAGAAGTAAAGGAATAACCACATAGGATTCAATAAGAGAAAGTATAGTGAAAGTTAGTCATAAAACTATTTACTTTGACTTTATAAAGAAAACATTTATTTTCTACATACAATTTATACACAAGAATATTATGATACATGAAACAGTTCATCTCGATAAGTAAAAGGAAAAATACCATAAACTGCTATACATCACGAATAAATGTGGAAGGAAAACAGAATAAAAATTGCAGCATCGTAGAAAAATAGTTTTTTTTCCAAATTTAAATTATGTAAATATCAAATTGAATCGTATGAAAATGTATCAATCGATTTTGCCTTCATTTCGAATTTAAATAACGTATTATCGAAAATATTCCATGGTTGACATCGAAAATGTTTTATCAGATGTATGCAAATACGGTATAACAATAGTCAACTAGCTGTATTTCATTTTTTATTATTTATAGCCTTTTCAAAGACTGTAATATAATGGACGTAGTGGGTTTTTTTTTTGTGAGGTCACTCCGGAAAATTGAACCAGTAGACTCGCGTATGTACAAAACATTTACGTTATTCTTAGAAGTCGAATACGAATAATGTAATAATAAATACGTGCGGATAATAATATTTGTTTATACATGTAACTCGTATGTATAATACGTAATGACAGTCGACCTTTCATGAAACCCTATTCGGACGACAGACTTCGCAATGTAATGATACCACGTGCGTTATAGTAGTCATCTATCTTACAAATCCATTTGCGATCTGTATTGTTTTATGTTGTGTATATTTATTCAATTTCTCTACCGCACACGACGTGGAATCGCGTAATTCAAACACAAGCCGCGAATAACTATTCGTTTTGGAGAAGTATAATAATTGTTAATCTCTGTGCAAACAATTGTGCTATATTACTCGTTTCCGCGCCAGCGTTACTTTGATTTATTTGCGTATGTCAAATAATTTCAACGGGTTAAAGGCTGATAGTTAATGTGAAGTTTAAGAGTAGGCATACTATTATATGTGTGTGTGTGTGTGTGTGTGTTGTATAAGTTCATACAGTTAATGTGCATCAGAAAATAATTTTCCGATGAAATTCTTCGTTGTCGTAATTATCCGTCCAGTTATACAAATATACTATTCTTGTTTAAATTTGTTTATGTGCGTGCCACAACAAGATTCGGGCGAATAAACGAAATTCCACGAATGCCGAGTTCGCCTACGGAAAAGGCTTGAGTGTGACGAAAAGACGATATAGGTAATTATCACAGGATTTGAAATTTGGTTCTAAAATCGTCCAATAAAATAAACGCCCTTTATTGTGGTAAGTTATCTAATATGAAAATAATGGTTTTCATTATAATTAATAATGTAGGTAAGCGTTATCCAGGATTAAAATCACCGTTTAATGTGGCCACTTCAAACGATTTATGTGGGCAGTATTAAATAGCATTACATTTTATGATAGATTAGCGTGCACTGTTAATTTGAATCATTTTTGATTAGTCTTAATTTGCTAAATATTCGTTCGTTCGATGATGTATTGCTTAATGAGTGTATATGAAACTGGTCCCAACGTGCTTACGTTAAACGGGATCCACTGTGGTGAAATGTTTTATGAACACGCTGCGGATTACTGCAGCGATTCAGTTGTTAATCTTCTGTGCGTTTTGTTCATTTTGGTGGAAAACAGTTGTATTGTAATTTGTATTATTATTTCAAATTAAACCAGCAATGATAAATCGTAGTACGTCCAGATAAAACGATTACGAACGAAGCGTGGGGTTAGTAAAGTTTATTTTTTAATTTATGTGATTATAGAACTATTTTACCATTTAAAAATATGTGTAATAATAATAAATATTGACTATCAAATATTTGAATATAGGGTTTAAACATTAAACAAGATATTACATTTCGTAAAGGTCCCTTTTATACAGAATGCAGGTTGGTGATTCATAAATATATAACAAAGAAATTTAAATTAACGCGTTCACATGTTGTTGAAAAAAATTAACATGAACGTGAACGAGTTTAATTTTTAAGTGAACGTTTCAAACACTGATTAGAATACAAAATAACACATTGTTATTGTTGTATATAAAATAAAAAAATACATTTATTCTCGATCTGCTCTGAATCAAAAAGTTTTTGCTCAAGAATTATTCCATAAAATGTATAACATTTAATTTTAAAACATATGTAATCTGTGTTTGTCAATTAAACATTCTTATCTATCATTCATCATTATTATTATTATTAAATACACACCTAAGTCGTATACATATATTAATATTTTTACCTACTAATAATTTTATCTGATTCAAATAATAAAAATCAATTTTAAATAATGCGAGTTATATATTTTGAAAAACTGAAAAAACTTTAACATACTGAAAATGTATAATGTAAATATAAATGATGAACGATCTTTGATTTTCATTAAATTAAGAAAATATTAAAATTTCTACTTTTTTCGGGGTTATCTTCGTGTAAATTGTAATAATAATATGTTAAAAGATGCGTTAATTAATAATTTACTTCTGAATAACGGCTAATTTTAAAGTAAAATTATATACTCTTTCTCGCGTTCGCTTTTCCATAATTCCAAAATATTAAATAAAAATAAAAAAAAATTATTCATACATATGTAAATGTATATATATATAAAACCTGTAATATATAATAAGGATTAAGAGAAGTTGTCACTTATCAGTTCGATTTATTCAATATTTATGCATTTTAAAAATGTATCTTCTTTTTTAATTTTTTGCTGTGTTATTATTATTTTTTTTTTTTTAAGATTAGTCAAATGGTTAAATAGTTTTGATAAGTTTAATTCCTGATTTGTAAATATTCAAGCTGATTTAAATATAACTACATTTCAGCTGATCCGAATCAATGAAATGTATAAATAAATAAATAAATTAATTTAAATGGGTTATTACTACATAAAAGCCTAAGTTTGATAAGAATGAAGAATCTAGAAGAGATGGGAAAAAATAAAGAAAGATGGAAAAAAGTGGTGATTGCGACAAAAGACGTTAATGACCTTTATTAAGCAAAGAAAACGAAAATTATTTAAAAGCTTATATGAATATTTATTATAAAACTGATTTAAATTGATAAAGATAAATTATTTAACTGAGTTGTGATTTTTTTTTTCATATTCAGTCACGATTTTATTATCTTAGTTTATACTTGATGATGAATTTTTAATTCGAAACCGATTGTACTTTAGAAATATAATAATATTTTTCACTAAGCTTTTATTTATTTATTTCTATACATAAGTTATTTGTTTATTTACTTTTATATTGATGATTATTAAACATATTTTTATTGTTACATTTCTAAACGAAATAACACAAGTAAAAATAAAAAATCAGTTTGTTAAAATAAATTAATATTCATAATTTCAATTGTATCACGTTAATGATAGTATAATAGTTTTTAGTACAGAAGATACAGAAGTAATAATTGTTTAATACTAACCTAACCTTAGTCGTTTCTATGTAATACACCGTGCCGTCAAAGCAAACCTAAACGGAGATTTGCCACTAATCTCGCGACGTTTATAAATTTAGTTTCGTTGACCATGCTATAAGTCCGTGGTGGTAACAAAATATTATTAATTATTCGTGAGCATTTGAAATGAACATAATATTTTAACTCGAGGAAATAGTTAAATTTATATATTTTTAATTAGTGAAATATGCTAAAATATGATTTTATATGAATATATTCTCTCAAAATCAAAATATGCGCTAAAATGTAAAATACAACTTTGTATTCAGATTCTTTGTACTATGTTTTCGTTGACATATCTTACTCCCATGATTATGCATACATCCATTAAAAACATGTTTTTACAAATTAATCTGCGTTATAGTTACAATTATACCGAAAACATTTGTCTCAAAAAGTTTATATAAAATTAAAAAATTTAAAAAAAATTAGATTTTCATAACGGTGTAAAAAAGTTGAAAATGTTTTTACTTTTGTTTCGTTTTTAACGGTCAGTGTATAGTAATACTTATTAATGTTATGCCTTGGGTTTTATTTGTAAACAATATCCAAAAAAAATTTAAGGAAAATAAAATAATTGCATTCACTGTAAAGCTTGATTTTAACCATTCGTTTTCGCTTTAGTGTTCGCGAACGTAATGTCCCTCAATACACTCAGTAAATGCCTTGTTGAATGAACACTTCTTTCAAATTACCTGTCTTGCAACACGGCTTATTGGCAATGTCTACCGAAATTGAATTTATACGTCTATACAGTAATAATAATAACTGTAGATAATGATCGATCGGTATTACTGTAAACTTTAATTCATTTTAGAGTATCGTGTTAAATTTTTGCTCTTATTATTAATTATTAGTCTAAAATTGCGAAATAAATAAATCCAAACAGAATGATGTTATAATAAAAATAATATTAATTTATTTTAGTTGTCCGTTTTGAAGTCAGGTCTGTTACCTATAATGATGCCATAATATATGTTAGTCTCTGTTGGGCGTTACATAAAATTAATATATCTGATATTTCCAAAAGAGTGGTTGTTGGGTAGTGTTGAGTTCAAATAAATACATTTTTGTCTAAATAAATATTAAGATATTATTCCAAATATCTATTTAGATAAAAATACAATTATTGACGATAAACTAAAATTATTTTTGTAAAAGATAAAAGATAATTATATTTCATCTAGATAATAATTTTTTTAAAAACAATGATTTTACATTTAACTGGCAAAAAAAACTTTAAAATTCTTTATTATACATAGTAATTTCCTATAGTACAGTAAAACTTTGCTGAGACGGAACTTTGGTAAGACGGAAATCTTGGTATTACGGAAAATTTGTTTGGTCCCGTTTCAAATTATATATAATTTTATCCCGCCAAGACGGAAACCTCGCCAAGCCGGAAATGGACATGTTTTTGTAATAAAAATGAAAACCCTTGCTAAGACTGAAATATAACATGATTTTCGTATAATAAGTTTATTTTCGAATTATCGATACCCATAGATAATCGATATAGTTGTACGATGACATTACATTATTATGGTAATACAAATACAAAAAAAATTAACAACCAATTGTTTTCAAAAAATATAATTATTATTTATGTATATTAGCTTAAAATAAGTATGTAATCTTTAATTTTATTCAATTTTATTTTTTAAACCCCGTCAAGATGGAAATCCAGTAAACACGGACAAATTGCATGGTCCCAAGCGATTCCGTCTTTTGAGGTTTTACTGTATAATAAATAAATATGTTATATATACGTGTATATATATATATATATATATATATATATATATATATATATATATATATATATATATATATATATATATATATATATATATATATATTTATATATGATTTAAGTAATAGCTAGATTTTTTTAATATTCATTTATAACCAATTTACCTTAAATGTTCATAGAAGTTAAGGAAAATATGTGGGTACTTTGTCAGTTATATTAATTTTAACTACATATTTTCATTATTGAATATTATTATCTCAACTACTTAGGCGCTGCGCGGAAATATCCCCAAGTCCCCGAAGCACTCAAAATATTAATTAAATATTATATATATAAAAAAATATTTGGTTAAACATTATTTATATAGATAAGATAAATAGTACATAAATAAGTGTTCATTTAAGATGGAGAAATAGATAAACTTTATACTTCTATTAGATAAAATAATAGATAGTTAATTTTTTTATCTAGATAAACCTCGAAATTGTGGTTGGATCTTACTTGGGCAGCCTATAGAACTATTTTTAACAGCTTTGTTTAAGTATCTTATAGTATATGAACGTAGATATGTGAAATTTGTTGTTAACGAAATTAATACTTCACACATTTTAATTATTGTTTTGCATGGTAAATGAGCGAAATAGTTGATGTTTTTTTTTTACTAAGACACTTTATAGTTGTCATTTGATTCCTATTTGTTACTTACCGCTGTATCCAATTAAAAAATTGACGTATTAGTAAACTCTAGTAAACTATTAAGTTTCTAAAACATTGCGTGTATCATTATGTATACATGAATGTTAATGATATGACAAAAATCCACAATTTCTGAAAATTCGAAAAATCCAGATTTTAGACTAGAAAATTCGAATTATGGATTTTGAAAGCCAAATTCTATATACAGTAGAAGCCGTTTATTAGATAATTGATACAATCGCGTTATTGAAACAAAATGTCCCGAGACGGACCGTATATTACGGTAGTACGGTCGTATATTAGAACATTTAAATAAATCGGATTATTGATACATCACATTGGTTATTTGAAACAATAACACGAAGAACATGAACATGGTTTGTTTGAAAAACCAGTCAATCTCTTAGATGAAGTGTATTGGATTGATTGGATTGATGTGGACTCACACCTCGATGTGGCAGAGATTCAAACGGAAGAAAATATTTGTAATGCGGTAATGAATTCTCAGACAATTGAACAGGCAAATACTGATAATGAAGAAAAAAACAGTGAAGCAAATTTGGCACCCCCATCAAAGTGTCCTCAGGAGAGCCGTCCAACACCGTGCGGATGAAATAGGTTTAGAGCAGCATTACTCATATGAAAAAATATGGTCATAGAGAGGCTCGGCGCAAAAAAACAAATTTCAATAGACACATATTATAAATAATATACCTTTATAAATGTACATACTTTTTTAAATTACACAATATACATACATATATTTTTCATTTTTTTTTCATAGTACAAATCAAACCAATTGCTTATTAGAAACAATCGGTTAATTGACACATTTTACCTTGGTTCCAAAGTGTTTCTAATAAGCGGCTTCTACTGTATTTAGATTTTGATTAATAAAATAAATTAACATAAAACCTTCATAGGTGCATAAAAATGCATAAAAATTGTCTTAAGCTTAAAAAAATATATTGAAAAATCAATATGATTAAATTGATTTTTCAAAATGTATAATAAATTAAATTAAATTAAATTAATTAAATTATTATTATTATAACTATTATTATTCATATATTATTATTTATTTTTAATTAATTATTAATTATTAATTAATTCATATTTTATTTATATTTTTTGAATTGTTATATATAACGCCATCAAGAGTATATTATACATATCTTATTTCATCTCCTAAAATATTTAAATAAAATAACTAAAAAATCAGAAAATTAATTTCGTAAACTTTTAAAAAATAATTCTAACATTGACTTCTGGGATAATATTGAGAGCAGTGTGAATTATGTCTACTGCTTGTATATAGAATAAAATAATTTAATATTTTTAATAATATCAATATAAATTAAGTATTTAATATAAGGTATTGAAATGTATTTCCTGGAGTATTGTTTGTAATATGTAAATATATTGACGACCGATTTCGATTTAAGTAATTATAATTGAAATATAAATACGCATTAATAATTCTTTGTAAATATTTTAAGAGTATATACCACAGTACAAACATTTTGTTTTTATTTTGTTGTTGCCGTTTTGATAATATTTTGAACTTATGAGTTGTGTAAACTTTAAATATTAATATATTTAATGCTCTAATTCATCAAATAATCCTCATTCAAAGTTGCAGAGTTCTGAATCCACTTTAACATTAAATCCGGATTTCATATTTGAAATTCATAAAATCTAGATTTTTAAACATCAGCTGATTTATCTAATTCCTCTTAATTAATTATTTTTACTTTTTTGGAATAATATACATATCGTTTATATTGTTCCCCTTTTACATTTTATTAATTGTATTCACATGGCATTTTTTTATATTTTAAAAAGTTTGAATGATCATAGAATACATTTGAAAATCCAGCAGGCGCAAAGTTTAAGCTTAGATAATTTATACTATGGACAATTTGAAGCGACACACTCGTTTGATGAAATTATTATATTAGTGACAATTTTGTAGACTGCTGTACACATAGATTTAGAATAATTGAGTGATATTAATAATGCTTCGTACAAAACTTTTAAACTATATTTCCACCTTAATTTCATACAGTGCCGGCTCAAGGATTTGCAGGGCCTGGTGCGAAATAATTTTTTTTATGAAAGAGTTCTCTTCCTGAACACTTAACAAAATATACAAAATGGCTATTGGGACACAATTGACCGATTGACCGATTGTATAGTTGAATTATAAATAATGATAATAATAATTCATTTTTATAGCAAAAAATTGTATTTTGTTGATTCTAAAATAAAAATAATATTCGAACATTTCAATTTTCTAACAGACAACATTTGAACACTTTTAATTCAGACACATTCATTCATTCTTTATCTTAAATGTTTCGGACATAATTACTTGATTCCTAATCCATTTAAGTTAAATGAAATTTAAGAACTGTGATTGAAAGCAAAATCATTTTAAAAGTAATGAAACAGACGACATTGGCTAGTAATTATTACGTAGAAATAAATTAATGGTAGTTATACTCTATATTTATTTATTTACGCTAAAAATTATCAAAATACGTATGTTGTAAAAATAGCAGATCCCTACGACTATTTTGTACGGATAATAATAGTCCGTGATGCCTGATCAACAAAATACTACGCGTTTGCGTCTCAATTCTACTCACCGACCGAACTTCACGAATAACAACGACAATAAATTTATACTAAAAACGGCGATTCACGATTTCACGATTTAAAAAAATAATATACATTGTACATGGTACATAATCTACATAATATTATACAACTCACAGATGACAGTATGCTACATTGTGATTGCTGTAATTATAATAAAAAAATAAAACAATATGAATAACGAATAATGTGTTGTAAATGTGTTAGTGTGTAAGCCGGTAGGTGGCGGCGGAGTGGTACGCGGCGATTACCGATACGGCGATACCTATTGTTATTCGTATTAAGTAATATTATAAATTATAATAGTTCATTACATTTTTAAGTTTAAAATAATAAAATGTAGTGATATTTATAGATATACTGTAGTAATATTGTTATATTTATAGCTATATTTATATTTCCCCGATAAGACGTACGGGCTGATGCCGTCCGTCTTGCCGCCGCCGTCTACTAGTCAGTAGATATGGGACTTATCGTTCATTAAGGTGAACTAGTTCAGCCGTTCATCGTTCACTTTAGTGAACTAGTTCACCGTTTAGTTTACTCACGAATCCTTCTTCGACGACAAATCGTTGACCGTTCATCATTTGGACTAGTCGTTCACCGTTCATTTGGACTAATCGTTCACCGTTCACCGTTCATTGGCAAATCGTTCGTTCGTTAGTCTAACTTTCGACCGCCGCTAGTGAACGATTAGTTCGAATGAACGGTGAACGACTAGTCCAAATGATGAACGGTCAACAATTTGTCGTTGAACAATGATTCGTGAGTAAACTGAACGGTGAACTAGTTCAGTGATAATAATATTATCATATCATTGATAAAATGGCGTAGTACGATAGAACGACTACAGTACAAACAGCACAAAAAAAAAAAATCGCACGGTGTGTGTGTGGTACAATAGACCTGACGCGAGCAAAAAGTACTAAGTGAACGGTGAACGAATCGTTCATCAAAAGTGAACTAGTTCGAAACCGGTCACTTAGGTGAATAGTTCAATTGAACTAGTTCGTTCATGAACGACACATCTCTACTAGTCAGTACCGATCGACGATCCGACGCGTTTGTAGCTCGTGCGGGGTGGATATCGATCCGGCCCTATAATTATTATACTGATTTTAATTCATTCGTATATTAATAAAATATTTATTCTTGTTTTAATGTATGATGTTTCTAATGTTAATGTTTATTAAATAAACTATTATACCGTGGTTTGGATATCGATCCGGCCCTAACCGGTACGCCCTAAAAAAATAAACAACTACTTTCCAACTTACAAAATGGATGTTCTGTTAGGTAGTCGGTTGTCCGATTGTGTTGTGTCGTACTGAGTCGTAGTAATAGAGTAGTAATAGAGTCGTAGAAATGCAGACTGATGGCCAGTAAAAATATAATTAATGTGTTTAGTGTAATAGTGTGTTTTGGCCGACGAGTAATGGGACTATGGGAGCCGCGGTTGTCGGCTTCGGCCGGGATTTACCAAATTAAATGTTTATCGCATATGCCTAGATACTAATAGACTGATTGTATAAAGATTAACGATAATTCAATTCCGTTACAACGTACAATGTTTTCGTACAATATTTAATATTAAATCAAAATAATAACAGTAGAATAATTTTCAAATGCAAAAGATACTGAACATATTACATATATTAAACTTATAATAAAATTAGGTAATTGAATAGTTAAATATATTTTTTTAAGTAAAACATTTTTGAATGCTCCCCAAGTACTATATTGGTAGAACAATATTTAATTTAAAAAAATTATGAAAGTTTAGCGCCCCCATTTCATATATAAGGTAAAAGTGCAAAGCGCGGGGCCTGATGCCGGGGCTTACCTCGCCCCCCCTTAAGCCGGCCCTGAGTGCGAGTCGCGTGGCTTGAGCAAATCGTTGACAGTTTTCTTGACGGTGAGCGACATTTTGAAATTGTTCAACATGAACAATCGGCCCATAAATCTACACGGGAATAAATCGTGCACACACGCGCTGCGGTCAGCTAAAAGTCCGAGAAGCAAAACGAAAGCGCGAAGGCCCCGCAATTATTACCTACGTGTTTCCAGCGTGCGGACGCGCATCTTTATGATCACACTATACGCCGCTTGTGACCCCGTCGTCGTCGGATCGTACGTTATAACATCGAGACATATTCACGAGCAACGATAAATTCAACACTACTAGTTACGAGAACATTTCAATATTGAAGCACTTGAAGCTTTTACAATGTTTACAAGACGAAATAATTATCGTATCAACGATCAAGAACAATCGTTACAAGTTTAAATCGGTTTCCGGGTATTTCTTATGATTTATCATTAGATATTTTAGTAAAATCGATATCGATAACAAGGCCTCGTATGCATGTTTCGTTGTAATATAATTATCGAAGAAGCAAATTAAATCTTGATTTTATTTCAGAAATGTATAACACTATAGTGTGTATAATTACGTTTTTAACGAAAAACGTTTAGCATACTGATTAGTATTTTATTTTAGTACAATACTCTATACAGTGGCTGTAACCACAATCAATAAACAATTAAAATTAAAATTTTGAAATTTCTATAACAACCATTTTTTACCTTGCCAAACATTTATGGATCCCGTTCAGTTGGCTTTCACTATTTACAAAGACGTAACGAATCTTTTTACGAAGTTGAAACACGACAAACTGTGAAACAATTATCTACTTCGATATTGATACGAAGGTATTTTTGTATACACTGCGATGGATTTTCAAAGCAGTACTCACGTAAACGGACCGATCAGCTGTCAGTTGGTCAAAAGCATGGCATTGAAATATTGCTTAAACGTAATGCAAAAACGGACTGTCGATGAACAACTGCGAGACTTTTCGAACATTTTTGGTGCACCACTCAAGCTGATGATTACCTATCAAAAAGCTGAAGTGGAAGTGAAATACACGATTGGGTCGGAAAATGTGACAGTCAAAGGATCAAATGAGTCGGTACGTACATACATAACTCATAGTCGAATACATTTCAATCAAACCGTGTTTGTTTTCGTAGACATGTGTATTTCAATGCAAACGAAACATTTTGAATCATCTTAAAGTGTTTTGTAAATATTCAAATAATGCGAAAGAAATAAGCCAGAGTGAAGACATTTACTCCGATGTAAGTGAAACCGTAAACGTATATATACGATAATAATAATGATGATATATTAACTTTATTATTTTGATTATGTATTCAACCTATAAATTGAATTGTACAAGCAGATCAAAAGTGAATCCGTTAAGAATGGCATAAGTTCATCGAATGAAGTACTTTCGATCGACCAAGATACTGATCGAGTGGAACTTTGCGGGATTAGACCATTAAACACTGAAATATGTGACTTATTGGATGTGACAAAAACCCCGTTGATTTTGACGATTAACTATTTTCAAACCGATGTCGAAATTACATACGAAGTTGCATCACATCGTGTTTCGATCAGGAGTCCCACAAAATCTGTTAGTTAAATAGTTTAGTTCTAAATGATATTGCGCTCGTCTCTTACAGGTCACGTCGGACTTAATTTTAAATGTGATTATGCATTTATTGTAGACGTGTATGTATTCGTGCAAAATTAAATTGCTACGTTTGTTGAGATCCATCTTAACTCACTCAGACGGAACCGCAGACGGAAATATCGCCACTGATAGTGAAGCCGTGATTCCGAACCCTTCAGAACCGGAGGTCAGTAAAACGAATATGATTTATTAGATATTTCAGTACCATTACTAAAACGTGTCTTATGCGTTTGCGATAGGATGAAATAACGGAACATGAACTGAACAGAGACGAAGAACCAATGAATTGTCCTGGAGAGCTTTTCGGATCGGTCGTCGGTACTTCGTATTCTTCGGAGAACGCGACAGCAGTCGAGTCTGTCGAGTCGACCGTCGTTGATGTTCCGTCAATTGGCACTGCCGAGGTAATTTTTAATCAAATCCACATTACCATCTTACAAAATCGTACGGAATACCATTTTCATACTATGCGTGTTTACGACAGAACGACGTTGTTCGAGATGAACCGTGCAACGTAGACAACCGGTGCAACAGTCCATCGAGAACAACAACATACATGGTGGAGTCGAGTGCGAAGGACGCGATTGTCAAGACTCCGAGTCCGACGAAAGTTTCTGCGGCATCATCACTGGCATCTAGTGGTCTGCAAAACAAACTGTTCGACGAACTCGAAGAGCACGAGGTGATTTAAATTAAATGTTTGCGCATCGTTTATCAGAGTTCGGATTTTATACTACTAAAAACTAATGAAATATACGCTATACTTATATATACTTATAATCGTGCACTATACGGTTTTATATTTGAAGTCTGCGAAACAAAAAAAAAAAAAAATTAAAAAAAATATGGCTGATACGGCTATTTTCGTTAGTATCCTTATTACAATATTAGAAAACACTTCAGGATCCAGGTCATGTATTCATTGCGTACATTTGGCGTGGACGGTGATAATATTCTTCTTTCCGTTTAACGAAACGACGATTACGTACATTTCTTCCGTTTTCAGATGTTCGTCCAGAGAACTTCGGCTGTACTGAACAAGGTCACGGAGCACAAATTGTCAAAGTACACGGACGCGCTTCTCGACATCCTGGTGCACGCGCACCAAGTTGACCGATCCTACATAGGACTAATAACCGATGTGATCGTGAAAACGGTACGCCGAGAGCCCGACGCGGCCGTTCTGCACGCACGGACCTACGGAATAATAAATTTCCACGTGACCGTACTCCAGGGCGGAACTAGGGGGAGGAAAATGGGGATTCATCCCCGGGCGTAAAATTTTAGAGGGTTTAATAGTACATTTACACAGTAAATGTATTTTTATATTTTTTAACGATAATAATGTGTTTAAAACTGAATAAGTACGATTGTTAGCTAATTATTAGAAAAAATTATTGGGAAGGGTATTCGATTCTTTGTTCATGATAGAATGTAATTTTCAATAACACTTTTCCCGGACGTAAAATTCCAAGTTCCGCTTCTCTGATCATACCACGTTGTTCGCCTAACCCAGTATTTCCTAACCTATTTTTACTCAACGTTCCTTTTAGATTTTAAAAATCCCATACTCTTAATGAATTGTTTTCAAAATATTAACTTTTTATTTTTTAATAAGCAATTTAAATAAAGAAAAAAATATAATTTAACATTTTAATGCTACAATTTAGTCAATTTTATATTTAAATACCTACTAACAATACGAATTATATAATTTGATTTCGAAATTGCTAAACTAAAATAATAACACAAAAAGTACTTATATGACTAATGACAGCCCTGATGTTGATGATTGCCTGCTATCGAAATTATATCTATAAATCTATAATCCGATAATATAATTATTTAGATGTTATTTAAGTGTCTTTAAATATTATACCTGCATAGTTCCTGTATATTTCATTTGGTATTTTAAACTGGTTTTTATTCTACGCAGTTATACATTTAATTGCAATCAGTTATAAACAATGGAAACGTAAATGATAAATGAGCGCCCCCTTTAAAATAAAAAATGCCCACAAGGGGACGGTGGCGACCACGTTGGGAATCATTGGCCTAACTCGACTGATTTCTGGACGTATTATCAGGTGACCCGCAACCCGAACACTAGCGGTCTGTACGCGAGTTTGTGTTCCGATACGGCGGCGAAGGCGTCGGCGAATCCCGGGTTGGCCGATGTGCGCGATATGTTCAGGGACGAGATGAAGATGTCGTGCAACAGCGTGCTGAGCGATTTGCCTCGAACGTACGATCCGACGGCGACGTGTGGCGTGAACAAAAAGGTGCGCGTCCGCACGCTGGAAACATGCAGGTAATAATTGCGGGGCCTTCGCGCTTTCGTTTTGCTTCTCGAACTTTTAGCTGACCGCAGCGATCTCTTCCCGCGTAGATTTATGGGCCGACTGTTCATGTTGAACAACTTCAAAATGTCGCACACCGTCAAGAAAACTGTCAACGATTTGCTCAAGTCGCGCGACTCGCACTGCCTGAAATGCCTGTGCGCACTGTTGCGGATAATCGGACCGAGATTCGAAATGGTACGTCATCCCGCGCACCGTGTCACGTCGTTTTCCTTATCGTGTTTCCATCTGTTGTGAAACCGATCCGCAGGGACTTTACGTCGCATCATTTTGTTCATCGTGTTTGCAGGTCGACGAAGTGTCTAAACATTGTTCCGCCGGAAAAGTTTACAAAACCCTCGAGGAGTACGCCGTTGACGGTACGCAACCCGATCGGACGGTTCGCAGGATCAACCGTATCATCTGCGAAAGAAACGTCAATTGGCTGCCCCGGAAGCCGAGTTCACCGAAATAGGAGTATTACTTGAACGTTTTTTCCCCTCCACCTTTTTATTTTTATTTTTTTTTTCGATCTTATAATCTATACGGTTCAGTACATAATACATACGAGTTCTAACATACTGCATTATTATAATATGATATTGTTGTAATGTGTAATGTAATAAAATAAGCGTTTTGTATAATTGTAGAGTTTTATTTTCAAGAAAGTAACAAATGTTGTTAAGTTGTTCGCGCCGCGAACGTTTTGAATTTTCCACCTAAACGTTTGTCGTCAAAGGGGCATAGGCTAAAATTGTAAAATTGCACTCCTCCCCTCTAAATGTTCAATATTTATTATGTGTAATTAGTGCAATGATGGATCGAGGGTTTAAAATTAGGTGGTGTACATCCAAAAAAATATAACCAATATTATACAAATATAAATATTTATATTATATCTTATTATATCAGAAACATATGTTTCTGATATAATAAGATATAATAATCATATGATTGTTGTTTTCAATGGCCAGTAAAAATATAATAAATGTGTTTAGTGTAATAGTGTGTTTTGGCCGACGAGTAATGGGACTATGGAAGCCGCGGTTGTCGGCTTCGGCTGGGATTTACCAAAATAAATGTTTATCGCATATGCCAGTAGTTCTCAACCGGGGTGACATGGACCTAGCTCAGGGGTGACGCAGAATTTTAACAGGAAAAGAAAAAAAATTTAAAAAATTAATTTTTTGAAAACAATCATATTATTTCTATATTTAAATATATTATATACCTATACCGCCACTGTCATGTACATAACATACCTCAAAGTTCAAAGTTATTTTTTTTTAACTTTTATTTTTTTATTTGCTATTTTAAAGTTTATCTGTTTAAATTTAAAGTGTCAACGTTTTTGTGTACTGCATTTTTTTTTTTAATAAAAGAATAATTTTAAAATATACAGATTAGATTGTTTATTATTTTGATGTTAGTGTGACACAGTGTTTGATTCTAGTGGCTAAAGGTGTCATGAATCAAAAAAGGTTGAGAACTACTGGCATATGCCATAATAGACTAATAGACTAATAGACTGATTGCATAATGATTAACGATAATTCAATTCCGTTACAACGTTCAATGTTTTCGTACAATATTTAATATTAAATCACAATAATAACAGTAGAAGAATAATTTTCAAATGCATAAGATACTGAACATAGTACATATATTAAACTTATAATGAAATTAGGTAATTAAATAGTTAAATATATTTTTTTAAGTAAGACATTTTTGAATGCTCCCTAAGTACTATATTGGTAGAACAATATTTTAATTTAAAAAAATCATGAAAGTTTAGCGCCCCCATTTCATATATAAGGTAAAAGTGCAAAGCGCGGGGCACACCTCGCCCCCCCCTTAAGCCGGCCCTGATTTCATATTGTAATTTGATGAATATATCATTATTTTGGTCTTTGGAAATTATCCAAGGTATCCATTTGTTATTATATTGTTTATGCAATTATGAACCATACTTATGTACTATAATTCAGCATGATATAGTTTTTTTTCTGTTTATTAAAGCTTTTCATAAACAACCTATACGCTTCTTTTTTACAACAAACGTGTTTGGCTAAAAAAAAAGAGAAAAAAAAGTATAATTTTTCATGTGGTGTAAACTTTACACTTGATAAATAAAAAAAAAAAATGTAAGCCAAAATGATTTTAATAGTTATATAACCCTTTCGGTTCTTATTTTTTTTTCCTTATTTAAATAGCTATATATAACATATTTATGCAATTTCAGAGAAAAAAAAAATTTTCTAACCAAATTATATGCAAATTTTTATCACATACTTTAGATAGAATTTGGAGGTAAAATTGTTGATTTAATGACTATAATACATTGGTTATAGTTGTTACGTGTATGTTAACTTATTTAATATTGATTTAAATACTCTCAGATTTTTAGAATCATATGTTAGGTAGTTTTGGTGTGAAATTTAATCTTGATGATTGATGACCTTATCATAATTACATTTATTTTTAATTTTCTTAAGGAAATAGTTAAAATATTATAATTATATTGAAATATAGATGAATATTATTATTTTTTTATGAATGGCCATATATTTAGAACTATTTTTTTATAACATTTGGTTTGCTGTGATGAAAACTTATTAAGTTAAATTATATTTATTGAAAGATGCCTACCTATACAAGTAGGCCATGACCGAAAGGGAAAAAGTATCTATTGTATAAATGTATAATCCATGCATGGTACGTATACGTATAGCCTAAAGTATGACATAACGATACAATAAAAAAATTGGAATCATTTCCGGTTATTTAAAAATACAAATGTGATTTCATATACGATTACAACATTATGTAATATGTTTTTAACATATTTATTAATTTAAATTTTTAATTAATAAGCTCTTTAGAGACTACGTAATTCGTAGTTTAACAAATTATTTATTCAAATTGAAAACAAGGAAGCCGTGAGTCAATGGTGATTCTATAATCAAGGGAGGATTTAACAATTTTCACCCCAATGCAAAATTAAATTTTTCGCTCCTATCCAGAAAAAAATAACTACTACATAATAAAATATCCTTAAATAAAATTTTTCGTTCAATATTTATTTAAGTAGTATGTAATTATTTTTTAATTTAAGTTAATTAAAAAAAATATGGATTCAAATGTTAGATTTTATTGAATAAAAATATGTACAATAAAAATATTTAACTAATTTAACATCAAAATGAGAAGTTGACCATCTGTGAGTTGACGTCAAAAAGAAATTATGAGCATATTGTAATAAACAAAAAACTTGACAGATTGATTCGAAACTTTGATGAAGTGTGTTCCTACTAAATTTAAACAGTATGCTGCACATGGTATGTAACAAGCTAACGGATCGAGTTCTCTTATTCTAGCCTGTAAGCCTTTATAGGACCCCGACATGTTATTAACATAATCGTATGACTGACATCGGCAGTCAAGCCAAATTTATTTCAAGACAATTTAACACATAAAAAACAATGTTTGTAAGTGTTTCAGATTTATGACCTGCATTATCTATAAGACCTAAAAGTCTTTCCATTTTGTTCTATTTTTCATGAAAAAAATGTATGGTAAAAGATAACTGGTCATTATGGGAAATATCGGGAGTCGAGTCTACAAAAAATGCATCTAATTTTTGGGTAAGATTGAGAACATAACTTAAATTTTCAGCCTTTTCTTTTGATTTCTTTTTATATTAAGACCTACATAACTTTTTTCTGTTCGTGTTAACACCACTGTAAACACCAATATCGTTGCTCTAAATAATTTACATGTACAAAACTGTCGTAACTTTAAATAATGTATACGTACGTATACTTTTCGTTGAACGGACAACTATTGACTAATTCAACACAATCATAAACGGATAATTTGTAGAATTTTCTTGTCAAATAATCGTAATATTATTAAAAATAATAATACGGTAATGCACTACGCGCCACTCTTTGTCCAACTAATGATTGATTAAATTAAAGGTATAAATACTCGGTGAGCCTGTACCGATAACGTCATATTTAACAATTTCTATAAAGCGAACATTTGCCTAGACTCCAGTAAATGTATAGAATTGTAGAAATTATTTCAGCGACTCGGTAGTGTCGCGAGCTAATTAAAACAAAAAAAAACCGGATGGGCTTCGCTCATTGTGGGTGGAGTGCGACTCTTCATAGGATAGGTCATTATAAAGGATTTGTTAAATTTGAATTCAATGATAGGCATCATTGTATACGAAAAACGATTCTGAACGGAGATGATATGTTAGTCTAGAATATAATACATTGTTATTTATAAATATTGTAATAAGTATATTAGATTCTGAACGGAGTGATTACAATGATGTGTTTTTTTTTTTTTTTTTTTTTTTGTGTCTGTCGACACGATTTGGGGCAGTAAAAATGCTTCGATTGCCTTATATAGCAACTTTTCTGAAAGGAAAGTTAATCTATTTGGTACTTTGGGGGGTCAAAAGTAAAAAATTTTCAATATTTTTTTAATGCGACGGGAAAACCCCTAAAAAATGTTGGGAAAAACGGGAGTTTTTACGCAAAACCAGTTTTCGATATAATCAAATTTTTTATTTTGCTATAACACAAAAACTAATCGATGTAAATACTTGAAATTTTCACCAAATGTTTAGATTAGCGTTCTCTATACACCATTAAATTTTCAAAGTATTTTGACTTTTATTGAGCTATTTATAGACAATTGAAATTTTCAATTTTTTTAAGTATTTTTTTTTTAAATAACGATAAAATTTTTTTGGCTGCCCAGAAAATCTTGAAAATGTAATACAAGGTTTCTTATAAGTTGTTCCTTAAGTGATAAAAAAAAATCTAAAATCGTAAGTCACAATTTTTTTTTATAAGTGCTCAAAGTTCCAATTTATACGAAATATGTAAAAATCACGATAATTTGCAAGTTATTTTGTAGATAAAAATTCATAAAATTTTTTCTATTCATACTTAAGGTTCAAAATTTTAACACTAGGTTATCTATAAGCTACTCTTCAAAAATCTTTAAAAAAATTTCTACTGGAATTAGAGGAAAAAATTGTATGACTGTTTGAAATTTAAATATTTACGAAATTGCATAAAATAGCGATTTATTCTCAAACAATTTTAAATATTTGTTATAAATCAAAAAGTATAAGTCGCAGATTTTTGAAATTTCTACCAGCTGTTAAGATTGGTATTTCCTTTATGTCATATTTTTTTCAAAACTCTAACTCCAAAACAAAAAACTGCAACAACTTGAAATTTTCACCAAATCTTTATATTGACGTTTTCTATACATGGTTAAGTTTTCATAGTATTTTGACATGTTTTGACTTATTTATAGACAATTTAAATTTTCGATTTTTGTAAAATTTTTGTTTTTAAACATCTATAAAATTTAATTGGCAGACCGAAAACTTTTGAAAATTTAATACAAGGTTTATAATAAGTTAAACTTATCGTAACTAAAAAATATCGGTGATCGGTTTACTCAAATTTTTTTTATATGCCCTTAAAGCTCAAATTTGTATAAAATGTGTAAAATTCATGATAATTTGCAAGTAATTTTGTAGATAAAAATTCATAAAATTTTTTCTGTTCATACTTAAGGTTCAAAATTTTCACACTAGGTTTAGGTCACATTAGGTCAGCGAATATTGACATAAAATTACATGTAAAATATAATATAATGTATAATATTCTAGACTGACAAACTATGTCGCTGTATGCAACTGCCAACCCATCCTAATTGAAAAATATATTTATCGTTTCAAAATAAAATATACTTTTTACAATATTTATAAATAACAATGTATTATATCCTAGACAAACATATTAACTCCGTTCAGAATCGTTATTCGTATACAATGATATCTATCATTGCATTCAAATTTAACAAATCCATTATAATTATGACCTATCCTATAAGCGAGGTGCACTCCACCCCTAACTGTACAGCAGAGCGAGGCCCATCCGGTTCTTTTTTTATACTGATTTTGCCGCCAGCCTAATAAATAAATTTAATTCCAGCCAAGTAAGCTTAATTTGTATTAATTTTATTTAAAATAATTCATAGTATTATAATAAATTAATATAAATAACCAATTTTTATTAAGTTTGGATTAATTAATTATGTATAAATTTTACACATTAGTCTTAGATTCCACCATATATTATATATTTTATAGTATTTATTTTTAAGTTTTTTCCACTTATCGTTTTTTACACGGAGTTAACGGAGTGTTTTTGTTGGGATCCTATAATCAATAAGTTAAATTATAATAAAATAAAATCCTCATTATCAACAAATTCCTAGGTAAAAATGAATATTACTTTGCTAAAAATAAATGAATACAAACCCTCATGCGTAGTTCAAAATGTATGATGGTAAAATTAATTTAAATAGCTATTTAATTTTATTACATAAAAACAAAACCAATATTCAACAACATTTTGCCGCCCTATGCAGCCACAATATTTGCAGTGCCTTAAATCCACACCAGTCTATAATATATCGCAGGCTTACCAGAGTTTACCGCTGTTTCTTTTATCAAATATTCGATTTATACTTTCCAACCTAGTCTTATTTTATTTCGATTTTACTATTTTATTTTGAATGACAAATTAATCTCTTTTATCAAAACCAATGGGTCCGGTACAAAGAATGTATGCCTTTGATTCCCCATTATCTCTATAAAGTACCTAATCCGACATCAATAAATTGGTCATAACATCGTTTTGAATAAAAGTAATCGGATCTTCTTCACAACATACATTTTCTTATAATTCCATAGTTCCAATCATCGTGCAAAATTCATAATGATAGTAATTCTTACACGTGATAATGGTCATTTTTTTATGTGTTTTATAACCATATTCTATTAAAAATATGTTAAAAAAACAATTACGTTAATTAATCTTCGTCTTTTGAAATATCTAGTTGTACGAGTACAAAATTAAATTATATATTATTGGTTTTTTTATTTTCTCTCTAGTCCCTAGTCTTAATTTATTTTATTTTAAATTACAATTTTATCTAAAAATTATTCATTAAACCGGCATCACGTTTTATTTTTTATTTTGAGTTCTCACTTATTCAAATTACATTGAGAATTTCAACAACTCAAATCTTGAATCTGTATTGTTTAGCATCAGTTCACAATTACAATGACACGATTTTATGGTACTCGATTTTACAATTAGAGGATTTAATTTCGTGTTCACCATTTACTCTATATCAATATCTTATAAGCCGTTTATATTTATAACCAAAATTTAGCACACGTTATCATACTCTACACCCGATAGTTGACATTTATTAACAATTCCATCTTGTGTTTGACTGTAGTTGATGATGGCTGTATTGAAAATTGAAACTTTATATATCTATATATATAAAAATTATTTTTATTAAATATAATTGATAAATTGATTAAACACACGGTATGTACGTATAATACGTTGTATTCGAATAGAATTATGTTTTTAATGACTATCGCTATTGTTCGAAAATAAATAAAATAATTTGTAATACAAATTAAAAAACATACTTATATTTAAAACTCAAAAAGTGTTTTATTTAGATAAATCACTGACTAACATATTATAAAATAGCTGATAATAAAGTATTGCATAATCAATATATTGCTAGTTTTTAGAATTCGTTCAAAAAAATGGACCATTAAACTCTAAGCGAAACGAAAAGTATTATGTTACAATTATTGGTTTTAAATTAAATAGTATGACATTTTTATTGATTTACTATTAACCTTTATAAGGGTACTGGAAATTTTCACCAAAGTTGTATTCATTTTATATCGGAAATTGATATACTGGCACAAAATCTGAAATCGGATACACGGTATAATTCGAGTGAAAATTAATAAATTAACATTCTGTTATAATTCTGGGCTTTACATTATCACACAGGATGCATACAAATTGCACTTGATATATTCACTTACAAATATATCATATCATCCAATATTTTTATGTTATTATGTAATGCGCCATTCCCCAATGATGATGTGTACTACTTTTATCTATACATTACGCCGTACTAGTGATTTTATTGAACAAATTAAATAATTTGTCGTAATAATATGTAAAGAAATAATTGTTTATAACAAAATATTATTAAATATATAAAATTATTTAATAATAATTTGTTATTAATTTTTGTTTTTTATTTTTAGTATTTGGTGTTAGAAATTGGACACTATTCACTATTATTATTGATAGAGTAGTAATGATAGGTAAAAAAATATATTGGAATGTATATCTTATCCGTTAGACGAGCATCAAAGGTATTTTTCTAATTATCAAGTATATTGTAACTGTGAAAATGACGAAAAGATTATAAGATGATTGTTAATTTATTCAAAAACATCTGAGAGAGTATATTGTTTTTGCTGTAAACTGTTCTAGTCTGATTATGGAACATCGTTAGAAAACAGTGATTATAACGACTGGAAACATTTTAAGTTATCATTAGAAATCTATCCATCATTTTATTTTTACTGGTATTTAGTTCGAGTCTGAACCCGCCTAAAAAATATGTTTGTAAAGATGCTCAAAATCAATGTAAAATCGATCAGAAAAGTCTTCACTGGATAAAAGTTTTTAATCGTTTAAGAGGTATAACCTTGTATCTCGTTCAACACAACATGGCATTCTTAAGCTTAGTTCAACTTTTTGGTAAGTATGATGATGTTATGTCTGAATATTTATGTATCATATCTAAAAAATCGAGCAAAAATCGTTACTGCAGTAATGATATCCAAGACCAATTGATAAACTTAATGGCCAATAATGTTCATGATACTATTATAGCAAATCTTCACGAGGCTAAATTTTATTAAATTATTACAGATTGTAAATATATAACATAAAGTATAATATAATATAACATAATACAATATATTAATATATAATATATAAGTAAATCTGAAAAAATATAATTTGCTATTCATTTTGTCAAGAAGGTTGGAAATAGTATAATTGAAAAAGAACATTTAATTGATTTTAAAACTGCTACTGATTTTACTGAGTTAGGTATTTCATAGCTCATATATCAAACTCTAAAAGATAATAATATTTAATTTGCCAATTGCAGAGTACAAGGATATAATAATGGAACTAACATGAAAGGCAGAGACGTATTTACATTTTTGGCGCCCTGGGGCACTATTTCTTAAGCGCCCTCTTTTAAGAATAACCTTAAAATAAAATCGTTTATAGAACACTGGTATGTAGATTAATACTACCGAAAAAAATATTTATAAATGTGAGTATTTTTTTTTAATTATTTATCGGCAGAGCGCGATAGGTCAGATAATGTAATTTATTTTGATAATAATAGAAAATAATTATTTTGCATAATTTAAAGATTCTGGATTCTGACGCCCTCTCAAAACTTGGCGCCCGAGGCCAATGCCCCCTTGACCCCCCCCCCTAAATACGTCCCTGATGAAAGGACAATATCAAGAAGTTCAAGCAAGATTATTAAGAATAAATCGTAGAGCATTTTATATTCAATGCAGTTGTCACTCTTTGAATTTGGTAGTTGCCGACACTGCATAGTCTTCTAAAGGATCAGTTTCTTTACTTGGATTAATACAACGTGTATACGTATTATTTTCGGCTTCTGTGAGCCGTTGGGAAATTCTCAAAAACCATATATCAGGATTTTCTGTTAAGCAATTATGTACAAATCGTCGGGAAAGCCGCATAAGTGCCGTTAAAGCAATACGTTATGAAATAAATAATATAGTTAACGCATTTATAGAAATTTCTGATTCACCAAATGCTGAAGCTGGTCTTCGTAGCGAAGTGCAATGTTTAGCCGATAACATATGTAAATTTGAATTTCTTATATTACTAAGTGTTTGGTACAATTTATTATTTCAAATCAATGTAGCCATTATAGCAATGCAGGGAATCACTATGGACATAATCACAGAAACTTCGATTATTAAAGGTTGTTTAAATTATGTTACTTCTTATAGAGAAACTGTATACATCTTAACTGTTTTCATCTACTAAAACTATTGCTACAGCTCTAAACGTGGAAACAATTTTTAAACCCAGACGATATAGACTAAGTAAAAACAATATGAAAGCTTAGACAAATATAAACCAACTCTGGAAGAAAAGTTTAAAAGAGATTTTTTTTTATCGTCTTATTGATACAGTTATAACTTTAATACAGTCATGTTTTGAACACTTGGAAGCTCATAAAAATATTTGGGGATTCTTATATAATATTTCTGATTTACCTGAACATGATAATTTGGTTAAACATTGTATGGATTTAAATAAAACACTTAAAAATGATCAGAATGATATTAACAGAATGGATTTATGCATTGAGTTAGAACACATTAAAATTATATTATCAAAAGATACATCTTCTTCAAAAGCTTTATTAGAATATATGTTACAATCTAATACGTCCGATTTATTCCCAAACACATGAATATCTTTAAGAATTTTGTTAACAATTCCTGTTACTGTTGCCAGTGGTGAAAGAAGTTTTTCAAAGCTAAAACTAATAAAAACGTATTTTCGTTCAAAATTAAAAGACGAAAATCTGACATCTCTAGCAATTGTATCTATTGAAAATGAAATAGCTCAAAAAATGGATTTTTCTGAAATTATTAAAAATTTTGCAAAATCGAAAACAATAAAAGTCTTTATCAATGTTTAGAATCTTCTTTTTTCAATATTAAAATAAATACAAATTAATAACTAATTAATAATTATAATAATAATATAAATTGCATTTATTGTTTATTTATTTTTTAGAAAATAATATAATCTATACATACGTAGTACAATAAGTATGAAGGATGTTTTTAAATATAATGGTATTTTCACGTAGGTTAAGAAATCGTCTTACGATGGCACTTGAATTTAATTAAAATTTCAATAAAACAACTACTATATTTATACATGGAGAGGGGCGCATAATTGTTCATTCGCCCAGGGGGCCAATGACTGCCGCCGGCCCTGATCTTGGTGGAAGCATTGTACAAACAGGTACCACTTGGTCGTCGATTAAACGAAAAAATAAGTTTTTTTTTTTGTGTTTTGTATATTGTATAGCCATTAGGTCCTATTAAATACATTATTTTGATCTTATGGAAATCCAAGAATCATGCGAAACAGTTCGACGATCTATAATTATTAATTTATAAAATATTACTTGGAATGCCAGTATAAAAATATACGTGTCGTTATAAATACTATTTGATATTTCAGATAATTATTACTAATTTTTTTATATAAAATTTTATTTTAAATGTATATGTTTTATATAAAGAAAACAAAATACAAGTAACTTTAACTCTTTAATTCATCAATGCCCAGCTTTGCTTATTTCATATTCCTACAATTGTTTTCAGATAGTCAATTTATTTGTAATAAGACAATCTGTAAACATATGTTTTACAATGAGTACAAGTATTGTATAGTTTATATAAAATATAACATAATATAAAAAATTAGTTATGAATTAGATTTTGAATTTAGAGATTGAAGGCTTGGAGAAAGAAACCATTTATTGATGGAACTTCGTAAATAATTGAAATCAAAATTTGAATTAGAAATATAAAATGACTGATGCAAGTCAATATTATCATATTAAAGTAGCAAAAGCTGTAGCATAGACATTTTTTTATCTTAATCTTTTACACTAAATAAAAGTAGCGGAATGGAATGAGTGAAAAAGCATTTGCATGATATCGAATAAAAAAATGTCAGAAACTTCGAGTTTTTCAATTAAAAAATGCTGACTTATAAATCTTTTAAATGAAGAAATTCGATTCGAGTAAAATAAATAGTCGTATGACTCAAGGATAAAAAAAAAAAATATTGATCCTTTAGTATGGATAATGCTGTCTGTAAATGTCTGAGGTGCGATAATAATGGTATAGTTTCATTATTATTTCTTAAGTAATCTCTAGATTTAACATGCACATTATTAAACTTATACGAAAATTATCGTTCCTAGGTAAAATCAAGTGCACCATGATTTTTTTCACAATGAGATACTTCACAAAGATTTTTTATTAAGGAGTAGTGTAGTGCAGTAGTCACATAATTAACTATACATGAGCAGTCATCAGTTCGAACTCGGCCTAGCGCAAAAATCATTTTGTAGAATTAATTCTGTAGTATCTCTTTCATGCTATCGTTCTGATCACTCTACATTGTTCCCTCCGGACCAACTCCACTGGGAGTGAAATGCACACACGTGAAAATTCTTTACTCAGAGTTTAAAATTCTTTACTACAAGTGATACTCTATTGAACCCTCTCAGGTAAAACAGATATCGACATAGACCCTAACGGTCGTTTTGATAGGAAAAATTTGAAATAAAAAAAAAAAACCCAAAGACTTTCAGTTATCCACAATAGTTGAGTGTATGAAAAAGTAAGCTCATAATGTTTACACACTCTTAAACTCTTCTAGAAGTGAGCAATTTTATGGATTAAGTGGCTCACTTTAAAATACGTCGCCTCAGGTGGGGACCTAATCCGCACAAGTTTCTTATTTAATTGTAAAATATTTAAAATCTAGCTTATTTTATGATTGATTAATGTTATTTCATTAATTTGTACAGATAAATTTGCTAGAGCACTGACGCATTGTCAATGTTATTTTAGTAGCATTGTAAATATTATGATTAATAAAGTTATTAATATTACTATTATAATCATTATTTTCAATTATATCCGCATTATAAATTGTCATATATTGTTCGAATCATTACAAATATAATCATATAAAATTGAATAACAGTAAGTTCAGACGGTTATATAAGGGACCGTTAAGAAAAAAAAAAAAATTATAGATTCTGACTCGACTAGATGCGAACGTAGTTAGCCTAAAATTTCATTTCTTATCTGCCGTAACTGTAATAGTAGATATAAAACTTTCACAACCTCAACGCCACTGCTATATGCCTTAAGTAATAGTAGCATAGTCCGACCGTTATTATACAATATTCGCTTCTGTTATTCGCCGGTAAACGCATATCTGTGTACCATTATAATAATAAACTGGTGCGACGACTGCTAAAAACGCGATATTGTTTTCCGGATGAATATATACTAGAAATGTTTTTAAGTATGTTTTTATATCAGTCGCAAAAGCAACGCATGGAGACGACAACGTGCCTAGTAATAACAACGCATACAATTATATTCCGCCGCCCGTAAAGATATAAAAAAAAATAAAGAACTTTATGTCCGGAGACATGGTGGTGGTGGTGCGCAATTTTCTTCCACCGTTTTTATATAAATATCGGTTCTTGGCCAGTAAACCATCGTCGGGCGTCGGAACTAGGTCTTCCCGAAGTACACGATCCCGGAGACCTGCGCGGTTGGCGTCTGTACAGTGCAATTTTTTTCAACACGATTTTGTTACACCTCTAAATTACGATGCGAAAAATTTGAGTGATAGTTTTTCTACTCGAATTATATATTTAAGGAGCAGTGTGATGCAGTAGTCATGCAATTGTTCTACAGCGCGTGCAGTCATTAATTCAAATCTGGTTTAGTGCAAAAAAAAAAATATTCTGCCGAATTAATTCTGTAGTATTCCTGTAGTATTTCCCATTATTCTGGTCGTTGTACACATTGACGGTCGTTTCGATAGAAAAATCAGACAAAAAATAAATAAATGACGTATTGCGACTTGTTGAAAAAAAAAAAAAAAAACGAAAACCAAGTGTTGAAATTTATCGTTTAAAAACCAATAACGAGTACAAATAACGTGCACGTACGATATAATGATGAATTATATTCTCACTCGTTTGGAATTGCAGTACATATAAAATCGCAAACTGGGTACTGGATACATACCACGTGTATACGAACGGTATCAAGGCCGGGTCTTATCGTTTATAAAAAAAAAAAAAAATCGTGTGAAATGGATAGCTCTGTACACGTCGTATTATATGTAGATGTGTAATCTGACGACGATCAATCTTCAATTTTTCGTTCTACGGTACTTTCCTATGTAGGTTATTGTATTATAATTTTTTAGTGTCGCACATCAAGCGTACCCGTAAAATAAAACACGAAATACATGTATAATACATTGTACATAGAGGGTGATTATTATTTAAGTACGCTCGTATATTTTTTACGCTCAAATTATGTATTTATTCGAATATTGATTTATAAAAACTGTATGTTTATTTTAAGACTATATTTTCCAATTTATAGATTTTTTTTTTTTTTTTTTAATATTTTAAACAATATTTTATTAGTATATTAATTTTTGTTTTTTAAAGAAAAAATGGCGTTTTTCTATGCAAATTATTATTCTTACATTTTTTCTGATACTATCGATATAATATATTCAAAACGTGGACCAATTCTTTCGGAATCATTTAAATTTAATATTATGTATTAAAAGTATGAAATAATTAGAATATTAGTGAATTCCATGTAAGGAAAACTATAAAATCTAAAATAAATCTATATTTTTATATATGATTGGTATTTATTGATATACATTTATCTATAGACGTAATACCTATACTGTATGTATACACGAACATCAATTTATGCATTAAATTATACTTATTTAACTACCATTACAACTATTAAGCTCAACTATTACAAATATAATTAAAATTTTAGTAAACATAATAATGATTACATCAGAAATAATATTAATTCTAGTATACCAATGGCATAGTATAAGGGTCGAGGGGTGAAGCCACCCCCAGACTTAACAACTTAGATTGATGTGCAGTATTTCGAGTTTTCGATGCATCCAGTGCCATTCGGTTCTATGATTTTGTTTTACTTAATAATCATGTGCATAATTTAAATATGTATTTTCAAAAATGTAGATAGGTTTGAAAAACTTAAAAGTATAAGAACTTCATAATGTAAATTTACTAGTATAATACATTTTAAATATTGTAAAACTTTATTAGAAATGTATTAATAAAAATTGTTGGAATGGTAATTTTTATTGTAATTTTCTTTATTTTTTCCCTTACAGCCATTTAACAATAAAAATTATTGTTATTTTTTTAAAAAAAATTCTAAAAATACAGACGATTTTTCTTTTGTCCTCCTTTCTGAATTAGGGTTCAGGGATATCTATGTATTATGCTAATTATATAATCCAATTAAAATATATGTTATGATAATAGTTATATCGGAAACTAAAATACAATCTTAGGATTATAACAAAGGTTTCATAATAATAGTTGGAACGATATGATAGTTTGTGATTTTGGATTTGGCGAAATATAGTAAAGTATATAACCCAGGTAATTAAGAAGGCATTGCATTCTTGGAAAGTAAGTGTTCAAAAGCAAAGTTGTGAGAGAGTTTAGTTGTGTAACAAACTTAGATGAAATATTTGAAATAGATGCAGTTTGCCTATAGTTGTTTCTGCGTACGTTTTTGCTCTAAGTTTTTCTTTGCATCGGGTATTTGCAGACGAAGACTCAGCTATGACTGGCAAGATATTTGTAGACACTATTGATGATGGAAGTACCGCAATCTTAGGATGAAGTTTCTTCTGAGAAGTGTTTGGATTTTTTTTAAAGAAGAATGCCCTTTATAATTTGCAGTATGTGTACCAGAACATAATGCGCGCTTCACAGGTAGTTCTGATAAATTAACGCAGTCCTCGGTGAAATTTTTGTTGCTGCATTTGACACATCTTGGTGGTTGATTACGGTAGGAGCGTGTGTGACCGCATCGCTGACACTATTTGCAGTGTGTTAGAAGACGGGTATATTGCGGTTTTTTCAACCACTGTTTTGAAGTTTAGGAGGGACTGGGTTGGTAGGGATAAAAAGGTTGATAAATACTCAAATTGAATTCGTTTGGATCAAGGACAACAGTTAAAAGTGGTAGGTGTTCTATGTTGTATATAATCTTCTATGTTGACACTCTGATTGGACGGTTATGATGGAGTAGATCACGTATGGGCCGTTAATATATAATAAATTCTATTTTCTATTCATATTATGAAATTTTAACGTCAAAAAAAATTTATTAATGTTCTAATTATTATTTACCAACTTTACATACGCAATTATAAACTTGAATAATATAGAACGAATTGGTTACTGTGATAGTTTGAAAACTCTAAAAAACCCATTGATTATTGAATAGTTATTTGCGTGAAAAAAAAAAAACAGTGTTCTCATTTGTGATATATCATTTATAAAGATATAAAAAGAAAAGTTCTCATTTATTGGAAAATACACTTTTACGGTACATATATGTTTTCCATGAATCAGAATTTGAACAAATGCTTGAATTGTGTATCAAAAATAGGTGAGTGTGTTTAAAAACTGATCTTGAATGTGTAAGCATGACAAGACAATAATTTTGCACCTTTTACGTGCGTATTATTGTCATTATGGTAGCGACGAGTCGACGGTGGTTACGAGTAGGATGGTTCGCTCGACTATATAGCTATTTACAATAACCTATTATACCTATATATACGTAGTCTGTGCGACCGGAAAGGGCAGACGATTTATCAGTCGGTAGAAACTGAGACAGCCGTGTGTAATATATTATTATAATGACGACGATGATGACAACGACTACAATATTATTACAGGAATGGTAACTATATCATAATTACGGACAAAACCTTTGCAGAATGGAAGGGGGATAAAGGAATTTGGACTTTGAAAAGTAGTGAAAAGTACATAACATTTCATACGAATATTATGTACTTATACAGGTATAATATATAAAAACATTTTTTAAGTGATATTTGTTTAAACAATAAACGTTTTTATTAAATAATTGTAATTTTTCGTTCAAGATAATTTTTAGGCAGTGAGATGATTGGGATTTTTGTTTTATTAATTATTTTTAAGTTTGGTATTAAAGTATTAATTATAAATGTATTAATATTTATTTTTGTTTAACTTTACCTGAGTAATATTATCATTATTTTTATTATTATTTAATTGAAAAAAAATGTATAATTTATAGGCATAATTATAAAATTAAGGACATTTTTTTTTTAAATTTCTCAAATTAGTTTAAAACAGTCTTATGGAAATGATACTGAACTTATTTCTTAATTTTGACAAGCGACTAACTTGAACTCACCATTTCAAATTAAAAGTCTATTATTCAACCAAAAATGCAGAATCTTCTTTTACTTCATATAAAAAAAAAAAAAAAATATAATGAAAAATCAACATGAATAATAAATGAAATCTGTACAAAATATTATTTATAATAATTTTAGCTTATGGCATTCTAATATGGGGAACAACCAAGCCATCAAATTCACAAAAAATCTAAGCGTCTCAGTCTACCTCACTCCGCTGCACATGAATTGCGTCCTGAAATTCCTTTTCCACATAAATTGCGTCCCAAAGATATTTAACGAGTATACGAATTGCGATCCAACCATATTTAATGACTCACGAATTGTGTCTCAACGTAAAAACATTATTTTCCTTCCCATTTCATACAAACTTAGGACTGTCAATAGCAAATTATAACTATCTGGAGGTTAAAAATATTGGTTTTTGTCGTTGTTATGCAATTAGAAGTAAGTAAAATTAATATGTGTTGGTTTAAACTATAGGAATTTAATATAATAATCAAAATAAACAATAGTTAAAAAAGTTATAAATATAAAATTAAAAAATTAAAAACTGGTAAAAACTTGAATGATGCCGTCTTAATATAATCACCAACAACGCAATCGAAATCAAACTAAAATTATTATATTCTTTAAATTACGTCCATGTAGTCGTTTAAACAAAACCTGACGCAATTCGTGTAGTAGTTAGGATTAAGATGGAGACACAATTCGTGTACTTGCTTATCAATTTTTTTATTTCGGGACGAAATTCGTGTGGAGCCCCCTGTGTCAGCCTAATAACGGGTGCACATAATTATGTCTCTAATCACACTTTACACTTTGATTTTCATATTAACATCATATTCAAAATCTAATTCATCTTTTATGAGCATTTATGATGTCTCTTAGTTAACCATTTAAATCCCCGTATCAGAGAACTCAATTCAAATGTTATTTCCGAACATTTTCCTAGACGGTTTGTTCACCAACAACTGTAGATACCTCATAAATCAAATTTAACTCTTAATATTTACTAATCAAGTTAAAAAGTGTCTTTGCCAGATATTATCATCATTCACAGATTATGTATATCTAATAAGAATTTCAAAAAATAAAGAAAAAAACATGGTCCTCTGAACCGAGGTCTAAAGATGATTTAGTATGTTTCCGTTCAAAACATAACAGCTAAGTGGTTACATAATATGTACATTATGACACGAATAAAATATACCGGTACGTAAGTTACTATACGAATAAAAAATACAGTTCTAAAATGTTCTATATAGCGATAGATTTAAATAGATGATATTTTAAATTGTACAACCACATAATGCATTGATATTATATGTTGGTACTTATGTATTCAATATTTAAATTGTGTATTCTATTAAAAATTCAAAAACACATTGGATTGTGTCTTATGAAACACAAAAACAAACAAGTTTCAACCACACCAACTTAATTAAAGTTTTCAACTCGAGTCGTAATAAAGTGGGATAGAACTTTGTGTTATGTGCTCAAGTGCGAAAATTTCCGTACCGGTATGTTTTTTTGAAATTCTCTTACACATAGTTTGTACATACAACCAATATCCCGTGAGTCCGGGGAACTATATTCGTTTTCAGAGACACACTCGGGGCCAAGACCATATTGTTATACCGGATCGGTCCTGCGTATTATTATTTGTTTCTCATAGTCCCATCTTACCAGCACAAATCGAACACCTTCGCATCGTCCGACCGGTTAACGTTCATCTCTTCCCGGACCAGTGACATGAACCTGTCCGCACACGTGTCCCAGTCCGAATCGATCACCCGGTAACAGTCCGTGTACTTCAAGTAATCTGCAACGCACGAAAAACGTGACGAATTACAAAATGTAGTTGATGAAAATAGCTGATACTCACTGCTTTTACATAACGCGTTTACTCGATTATATTATTAGAGTATGTGTGCAAACGCTACGATTTTCGTACATTTCTCAGCGCGAAACGAACGGTTCGCACGCGCACGGCCAGCGGAGAGCCAGGGAGGAGAGACGAAGAAAGGGACGATAGAATATGATTTGCGCGCCGAGAAACAAATGAATAAACGGATTTGTCGAGGTGGAGATGTGATTTATGCGCGACGGCTCGTGGTTGTTTTCACTTCAAATAGTTTGCTACGAGTCGTCCGCGCAGGTACACGTGCCGGTGAAACATACGCACCATGTAGTAAAAGAGTAATTTCGAAACGGAAAGGGAAGGGTGCCGAACGAGGACTAATTTTATCGTCGTGTTATTATTCGGTTCTTTTCGAGGCGTGCGCGTACGTATGCGAAAATGTCGATTTAGAAGTTCCATCTTAAATGTAATTTATATGGAAACAGACTTTGCTCAGGTCGTTTCGACGTTCTATAGAAACTATAGTAAGCGTCCTGCGTGTGTACGTTACGCGTTGCGATGACGTTTGACGAGCGACTTAATAGATAACGGTATTACATGACGTATACAAGTACGCAATGTTGTGTTGTGTGCGTATAGTCATTGTGTTACGTGTACAGGGGGACGTACAAACTAGCTTATCGCGCCAATCGTTCATTGTGTTACACCGCTATATCTTTTCAAAATAATAATGATAATTATTGTTATTGTAATTGATATGAATTATACGCAGGGCCGTTCAGAGAGGGGAGGGGCAACGGGACCATTTTGTCCCAAGCCCCATTGTTGGAATATTTTTCAGGGGACCTCTATAAAGTTTTAATGTATAATAATTAATAATAACGAACTATCACTGACCATCGTTACTGAGACAAAAATTATCTTCTTTGTGTCATCCATGTATCATATGTAATGTTTATACAATGCGTGCGTAAGAGCATGACCAGCCACGCAGCCAAAAAAATATATTGAATAATATTCTTATAAATAATATTCAATTGTATTATGTAAGTATGTAATGCAAAACACGAATTTAAATTAGCTCAATTGGTTAAGGTTTGGAAAAATACATTTGCGAGACTTTTGTTACTTTTAGTGAGTATTTTGTTTATCTCTCATATCTTATTATTATGGTCGAAGGACGCAATAATTAATTTGCTCCGGGTCCCGTAAAACCTTGGGACGGTCCTGATTATATGCAGGCATTTAGCGTGGTTTGACATTGTTATTTTTTCAGTGACGAATAAACCATTGTATGAATATTTGTATCGTTTAGTTTTGTACGTGTGACGTGCAGCGGCGACACTTAGTGGAAGACGTAGGAGATGCAGTCTTCAGCCGCATTTAAATTTGGATTACCAAAATTAAAAACCTTATTTTGTGGTTTGGTAGGTTCTCATATTTCTATGTTTCTTTACACCAAGTATTGGTCAGTTAATTCTATAACTAGAGAAAAAATGTATTTTATTTTAATATTTTTACTACTGAAATGTTTTAAAAAAAATTCAATATTAATTTGGAGACGAATATAATCTGATTTTGATAAATAAAAGTGTGTATAAATTTTTTTTTTTAATCATAAGAACTATTCAAAAATTTAAATGAGTGTAGTAAAGCTTAAGATTTTATAATGACGGTCTTATTATATATTTCTCCCGTGGTCTTGAATTGGTTCACGGTTCGCCAGCTACAGTATACGAGTACAAACAAAAATATAACCATAACTACATAAAAAAACGGTGTATTACTATGTAAAGTGTGTGTATATATACAACGAGTGTAAAAAGTGTTCGTATACTCTATTGTTTCTAAATATATATATATATATATATACACATATACACATTTTTCTCAATAATATTTTATATTTATTGATAAACCAACATTTGCATATTACTCCCTTGTGGTTTTTTAAATGTATTACAAAAAAATAAAATAAAATAAAGACAACAGTTATAATAGTAATAATAAATGTAATAGCAGTAAATATTTGTACATCAAATAATTTTATCAAAATAAATATTTTTAAATCATTACATAACTCTGTTTAGTATTTTGTAGGGTAGCCTTTGGACCTTATTATAGCATCCAGTTTCCTAAATATTGAATCGACAAGATAAGATGTTGTTTTTGCAGTTATTTTATTCAAATTCTTTACAGAGTGGTTTTATTTATATTCTTTGTTTGAGGTATTAAGCTCTCGAATTTTGTTTTCCAAATCGTCCAACAAATTCTCAATGTCTGGAGATTGTGGTGATGTAACAAGGTATTTTGTTATATTTTTAGACAATTAAGTCTTGAATTTTCTTGCAGTGGGCTTGAGATCATTATTCTATTTTAAACACAAAATGTTCTTTGATGCCCATTTTTTTAGTACTAGCTGTAAGATTTGTACATGTAAAAGTATTTAAATAAATGCCATGGTTCATAATGCCATCAAATAAAGTGCAAGTTTTTTTCTTGCGCTCCGTATTTAACTGTAATTGTAAATTCTTTGGTTCTGTATCTGCATTAGCTTTTTTCCAAACAAAACATCTTCCATCCAAAAATATTCAATTTACTATCGTCTGTAATAATAACTTAGTTACAAAAATTAAAAGAGCGATATAAGTTGTCTCTAGCAAAAGCAAGTCTCTTTTGACTACTTTTTTTTTTTTTTATTTACAAAATATTTTTACAAGCTATTCGAACTTAGTAATCATTGTTATTCAAACAATTTCTAATTGTACTTACACTGACGTATACTCCAAAAATATATGCGAAATCTTGTGCTATTTTTTGAGCACTAATTTTTAGATTCATCTTGAATTTTCATAAGATAATACATTTATTATAGTTCGAAAAATGTTGTTGGCTTATCAGGCTATTACTTATTTTCGTGATTTTTATGCTCATTGAATCGATCTTTCACATCTATCGTAGTTTTCTTAAAAAACTGTTGACGATTTTGAATATAATTTTGATATAATTTGACGTAATGATTGGCACTGATTATTCAACCTTAAAATTAGTTCACGATTAGTTTTATTTGTTTCATTTTTTTTTTGACCCATCTAGTAATACATCTATCTTGTGTTACATCGTGAACCGATTTAAGGTTGTATAATCAGTGTCAGTCATTAGGTAAAATTATATTACATTTATGTATTTCGAAACCAACTGAGTTGAGGTAATCATTAATAAAGGGTCATCGTTTATCTTATTTTTTCTTATATATATATATATATATATGCCTCCAAAAGTGTTTACATGTATGTGTTATATGTAAGCTATAGAACTATAATGTACCTACTGGATTCAGTTAAAAAATTGAATTATACATTAGGTTTTGTTTTATGAAAACCAAAACTAAATGAGTTTTAATCATACCAACACTTCAATCAAGTCCAAAAAATTTAAATTAATACTGAGTTCTATTTTTGTCTCATCTAGTACATATACGAAGAAAAATCTGAATAAGTCGTATCAAGTTATCAAAGTTTAATATAAAATAACCTAAACACAACGGACCGTGTGTCCCGTTCTTATGACCGTGGTATGGTGGAAAACTATATAGGGCCCGATAAAGTTACCCTTAGTGCGATTTGTTTCTAGGTATCGGTAACCATTGGTTTTAGTCCCTTCACCATTCATATTGATCAGTATATAGCTAGGTATATCAATCGTATGCCTTATGTAGGGTAAGATGCATTTTTAAGAAGTTGCTTATCTGTTTGGGTCAATCATACTTCCTTACTGTCAATATGATTTGATGTCAAAACAACGCGATGTAATAATACGTTTCGAGTAATTTAATATTCATTTTTTTAAATATAAATTTTAATTTCATAATAAACATTAAATATGTGTAAAATATATATTTTTTAATTTTAAATGCGTCTTCAATAATAGTTTTTTTTTTTTTTTATATAAAGAATATATTCACAATAACTTTCGTCAGTTTCAACGGAAAATATGAATTACTTGTTTGGCTGCATACGAATTGCGTTACAAAATATGAAAAACATAAATCGCGATATCCAAGTTGCGTCCCGGTTA
>JASXSY010000597.1:0-90936 GCA_034509805.1 Sipha maydis
ATTTTTTTGGCTGCCTAGAAAATCTTGAAAATTTAATACAAGGCTTCTTATAAGTTGTTCCTTAACTGATAAAAAAAAATCTAAAATCGTAAGTCACAATTTTTTTTTATAAGTGCTCAAAGTTCCAATTTATACGAAATATGTAAAAATCACGATAATTTGCAAGTTATTTTGTAGATAAAAATTCATAAAATTTTTTCTGTTCATACTTAAGGTTCAAAATTTTAACACGAGGTTATCTATAAGCTACTCTTCAAAAATCTTTAAAAAAATTTCTACCGGAATTAGAGGAAAAAATTTTATGACTGTTTGAAATTTAAATATTTACGAAATTGCATAAAATAGCGATTTATTCTCAAACGATTTTAAATATTTGTTATAATTCAAAAAGTATAAGTCGCAGATTTTTGAAATTTCTACCAGCTGTTTAGATTGGTATTTCTTTTATGCAATATTTTTTTCAAAATATTATATTGATTTTTAAGCCACTTATAGGCATTTAAAATATTCGATTTTTTTACATTTTATTTTTATAATCGGTGATAAAAAAAATTTGGCTCGTACAAAATACTTGAAAATTTAATAGAAGATTCCACAGAAGTAGTTCTTAAAGTCATTCAAAAATTATTAAAATCCATAGGCACAATTTTTTTTTATAAGCGTTTGAACAGCGAATATTGACATAAAATTACATGTAAAATATAATATAATGTATAATATTCTAGACTGACAAAGATATCGGTTTTTTTTAAAATGCTCTAACTCAAAAATGAAAAACCGCAACAACTTGAAATTTTCACCAAATCTTTATATTGATGTTCTCTAAACATGGTTAAGATTTCAAAGTATTTTGACATATTTTGACTTATTTATAGACAATTTAAATTTTCGATTTTTGTAAAATTTTTGTTTTTAAACATCTATAAAATTTAATTGGTTGAGCGAAAACTCTTGAAAATTTTATACTAGGTTTATAATAAGTTAAACTTATCGTAACTAAAAAATATCGGTGATCGGTTAACTCAATTTTTTTTTATAAACCCTTAATGCTCAAATTTGTATAAAATGTGTAAAAATCACGATAATTTGCAAGTTTTTTTGTAGTTAAAAATTCATAAAATTTTTTCTGTTCCTACTTAAGGTTCAAAATTTTAACACGAGGTTATGTATAAGCTACTCTTCAAAAATCTTTAAAAAAATTTCTACCGGAATTAGAGGAAAAAATTTTATGACTGTTTGAAATTTAAATATTTACGAAATTGCATAAAATAGCGATTTATTCTCAAACGATTTTTAATATTTGTTATAATTCAAAAAGTATAAGTCGCAGATTTTTTAAATTTCTACCAACTGTTAAGATTGGTATTTCTTTTATGGAATATTTTTTTCAAAATATTATATTGATTTTTAAGCCACATATAGGCATTTGAAATATTCGAATTTTTTACATTTTATTTTTATTATCGGTGATAAAAAAAATTTGGCTCCCACAAAATACTTGAAAATTTAATAGAAGATTCCACAGAAGTAGTTCTTATTGTCATTCAAAAATTATTAAAATCCATAGGCACAATTTTTTTTTATAAGCGTTTGAACAGCGAATATTGACATAAAATTACATGTAAAATATAATATAATGTAGAATGTTCTAGACTGACAAATGATATCGGTTTTTTTAAAATGCCCTAACTCAAAAACGAAAAACCGCAACAACTTGAAATTATCATTAAATCTTTATATTGACGTTTTCTATACATGGTTAAAATTTCAAAGTATTTTGACATATTTTGACTTATTTATAGACAATTTAAATTTTCGGTTTTTCTAAATTTTTCGTTTAAAAATAAAATATACTTATATAATATTTATAAATAACATTGTATTATATTCTAGACTAACATATGAACTCCGTTCAGAATCGTTATTCGTATACAATGATATCTATCATTGCATTCAAATTTAACAAATCCATTATAATAATGACCTATCCTATAAGCGAGGTACACTCCACCCCTAACTGTACAGCAGAGCGAGGCCCATCCGGTTCTTTTTTTAATGTTATTTTTGTTTGAAACCGTCATCTATTATATTTGCAAACGTTTTAAAGTTCGGTTTTAATTGTCACCGTGTATCATTAGTGCGGAAATAATACGATACGATTGAATGTTAACAAATGGTTGTAGAACTTTTACGTCATGTTTACCACAATTTTCGAGATTAAAAACAATAATATATATATAATAATTATCGATCCAAATTAAAACTTAGTAATAGTAAAAATATATTATTGTTTATTAACATGGCCGTAAGCAGTGGCGAATTTCCAGATACTTTATAGACGGAGGGAAGTTAAATTTTTCTAAAAAACAAGTGATTTTATGATATTAAAATAATACATATAGGGTATAAATTAATAGTTATATTATTATATCATTATTATAAATACAAATGAAGAGTTATTTACAACCAAGTGTACCTTTGTAGAAAGTCAATTAAGACTTTTGAACCTTTTTTCTTCTGGAAATGAAGGTGGGTCGAAATAATAACGGTAGGAAAACTATTTTTCTAATACTCTACTTCGGTATTTGTTAAAGTTTACAAAACATGCTGGGACACTACAAATAAAAATGATTCTCAGTTGTTATTATCACCAGTAACAATAAATCAATATTTGCATAATGAGATGCTAATTTTACATACATCAATTGTTGTGAAATGTAGACCTTGAAAAACAAGTCATCATTAATATATTATGTACAGTGTATTGACGATCGCATATATTTTATTGGGAAAAAAAATTTAGATAAAAAATGAAGATAATGCTTCGATGCAATGTACAATGGCCGTAAGGCTTGCAATTTTAATAAAATGAGTCGTATTATTATTAAAAATTTTATTATTTTAATTCAAGTAGAAATATGTCATCTGTATTTTGTAATCTTTTTTCAAGATGTATTCGTGAACATGAAAATGCATCCAATTATTTTGTTACCAACCATGTGATGTTGTTATTTATATTTTAATATTATTATGTATGCAATTTAAACTGTACGCTGATTTTATATAAGCAATTATAGACATAATTAATTTATATATTACGACGAACTTCAGTACGTAATTGTAATACTTCGCAAGCGTAAGTTTTACATAGAAATTCAATTTAATTTTTGAGGTCTACATTATTATCTTATTTTATTGCAAATAAATATGCTAGTATTAAATAAACAGTGCATTATTAGGCCAGGAAAATAAGCGTATAACATCTGAAACGCAAGCTCTAATATATATATATACACATATTTTTTTAAAGATCTTATAAATAATATATTTAAATTTTAAATTACAAAATGCAAAATTTATAGGGTTAAATGAAGGGCACTATACTACAATGAACTGCGATTCGTTTATCAATGACTAAGTATACCGAAAGAGATAAAAAAAGAAGGTCGGTTTGGGCGGAATATGCCTGGAGGAAGTATGAGTCGGTGATAAGAAAAGAAATATAGTAGAGGATATCCCCAGTAGGGAGGTGACTTCTTGGTAGACTACGCGTCTAAGTTGGGAAGATTGCATCAAATAAGATGTTGAAACATTAGAACCAAATAGTCATTGATCGGGAATTAGCAGACAATAGATGTAGATTTAAGTGTCAGTTTGTTTATTTAGAGAAGTACGGATTTGAATAGCTGAAATTAAGAAAGAAGAATAAGATCTTATATGATTTGTTCAGGATTATGTTATGATTATAAATATCATAATTATAATTACGATTATAGTTATTAGATATTATTTTCAACAATTGCTTCAATTAATATAAAGAACGATTACTTTTTTATAAATAAAATGTACGACTTTGACTGTTGCGATTTTTAACATAAAATAGACATTTTTCATTTTTGTAATCCTCTCAGGAATTTCATCCGTGTTTCAGGTACCTCAAACCTTCCCCGCTACGGTCCTGCTTGTAGATAATCATGTCGTAAGCTATTTTTACTCGTAGCTAATCATTAATGGTCCGTTATTACTTACGCGTGATGTTTCACCAGTCTGATGTACTTATTCAATTTATTATATCGGTATATCCATTAATAAACAAGATAAGTATTTTTGATCGAGTCACCGACGTTGATCGGATTATACTTTGCAATAAACTATAAGTAACTAAGTATATAATGTTATTTTATTAATATGAGTGCGTGTTACACACAGTTGAACTTTATATAAGCTTCTAAATAACTATAAAAACACCCAGTTTTGTTTATCGTGCATTAAGCATTAAAATTCGAAGCAGACAGTAAATACTCGTTACAACAGTTTATACTTATTGTTGATCATATTTTTTTTTTCCTCCAACGAATATTTAATAATTTACCTTTATTGGCTAATCAAGCGGAAATATTTCAATAACAAATCGTTTTTAATTGTATTCAACGTTTATTTGACACACGTGTATACGTACAGCTAAAAAAATAAAAACATATTTTTTTCTATTAATTATAATATGGTGTGTTGTTCAATGTAGTTCCTACGTAGGCATGGCAACATTTTAATTAGAGGTTTTTGCGTTATTTGACGCTACCATATACCTAGTTGTATGTTATTCAAATAACTTTTTACTGTTTCATGAGCATAAATAGTACGAGTTACTCATTTTGTATACCTATAATTAATATATAAGCATACTTAATATAATAGTATTGTACTTCTGACTATATATGTTATAGTATTATATCCACTTCATACTATACCATTAAATTTTACTCGTGCACTCTATCGTTTGATTTCTATAGCAATATGATCGACTGAAAAATGCATTATCTTTTGTAGTGTTATTTATTATTGAGTCATTGCCACAAAAAACATGTATCGTGTAGTGATAGAATTATTTTGAAAAATATTCCACAGAGATCAGCAAAATTAATAATACTCCAAAGCTTTAAATATGTCAATTAGTGTTTAATAATCAAAGAAAACAGTGTTTAAGACGCATAAATCTATTAATCTATTAGTCTATTATAAATCTCCTAATGTAATAGCGTTTTTCAAAAATGTCACTGAGTTCGGAAACGTTCTATGACGTCTAATTTTATTTTGATTCTGGTTCGCGTTTGATAGAATACACTAATATCGTTTAGTTTGAAATTATAATAGTTTAGCAAAAATATCGCTTGAGATATGTGTGACGAAAAATGCGTAAATACACAAATTATTTTCATCGATACACATTGTAAGACCATTTTACTGTAGTAGATTAATGACATAATTTCAATTAAAAAAAAAAACCAAGTGTGTTTCTACTGTTTTGAAGTACTAAAAGGAACAGCGTATCTTTATCGTCGTATTAAAAGTACAACGTGATTTGTAAAAACTCTGCGTCAGTATAACGTTTCAAAAAAATGTCATGCACAAATTATTATAAACGTGTTGAAATATACCAAAAACTACATAATATATGAACTATAGTTCATTATCAACTTAAATCACTTCTAATAATAAATCAGTTTGAATGAATTTGGATAGTTCAGTAAATAAATTTTACTTATCAGGGCAATTGTAAAAATTAAATAAATTATAAAAAAACAAAATCCCAACCCAGAAATACAGAACGTATTTTTTTATTGTTCAAAGTTTGCAAAACTTAAATTGAGGAAAAATTATTTTGTTTAATCTAAAATAGTTTTACACACATGTGAAAAATTGCAATTTTCAAATATCGGAATATTATATCTGTGTTCTACAATAATCAAAACATTATAATTATTTATTATTATTATGTTGTCTTATAAACATAAAAAGTAATTATAATATTTACCCAGAATGCTTAATAATATGTTAAAATATTACATATAACTGATTGATGAGTCCTAACGAAGGATGGGGAAATGTGGCATAGCAAGTGGTCTTAAAGGGCCGTCAACTACGAAGAAGAAAAATAATTATTTTATATTGCTGATAATTATATGTTATTCATGAATACAAACATTTTTTATAGTTTTTATTTATAACTGTGTTGAAAAAATTTTTCTATTATTTAGCAAAGATAATGTTATGTTATTTTGAAATAACATAAAAAAAATAAAAAAATAACTACAATAATAATAAAATAAACAAGTAGGTACCTTAATTATTAAAAATTAGTAATATTTAAGAAATGTGGTAAATTATACGCTAAAAATTTGAAATAAATTTTACAAAAAAAAAAAAAATTGAAAGAATGGTGGCGTAAAATGTTGTTGCCCTGGGGAGCTATTGGCAGTTAGGGCGACACTAGCTGTAGAAATGAAAACGTTCATAAATACATAAATAGAGAGCAGGCCCGGCTCAAGGGGTAGGCGACATAGGCCCACGCCTAGGGCGGCATTTTTCCGGGACAATTTTTATGTATAAAAAAGAATTTTTGATGTAATATTTACATGTAAAGGGCGGCAAAAACTAAATTTCACCTATGTTTGTTCAAACACTTGAGCCAGGCCTGATAGAGAGGTGTTATCAATTTTTAAAGAATGGGTAGATACCTAAAAAATAACATGTACATCCCCTTGCAAATATTCCTGTCGCTACGCCACTGTAGACGACTGACAATTATTAATTTTTTTGTTTAAACACTTCAATGGCACTAACTGTTCAATTGTAGTGTTGTAAAAACGAGAAAATAAAAATTTCCTTCAAATGTTAAATATATATTGGATACGAATGTCGGATATAATTTTACGCGAAAGAGGCATATCAACGCTGGGGTTGCTGCAGTAGTAAGAGGAATAAAGATCTAAAAAAAAAAACTGTGAAATATATGGATACACAAAGACAAACTTACCTTAAATCTCAAACTATGTTAGTTCGAAACGCAATTAAACTTTCGTTCGAAAATATAAAACTTTAAGCTAATATTTTGACACGTCGATAAAATAGTTTTAAGTTGGAACTTTCGAACAGAACAGAAAGTGAAGTATTTTTTTTTAAATAGCAATCAATAAATATTATAATTAGTTTTTTTTTATTTTATCCAAAAATAACGCACTTAGTTTTTCGTTGAATTGTCAAAAGTTTTAAATTATTTTTAACCATTTCGTATAAACCTATTATTACTTTTTTTTCCTTAGGCCATTTTTATTCCTGCCTTAGCACAAAATGTATATTATATACGGGTATATTTAGAAACGGTAGACTAATTTCAATCGGATATCAGTCGTATTATTGAGTCATCGAATAAAAAAAAGAAGGGTGATAAAATTATATTGGTACAACAAATTAAGTAATTATAATTGACGGATAATAATCCTTGGAAAATTTCCAGAAATTTAACCTCATGCAACAATGATTGCAAACTTTTGGAGTAAAGTAATATTTTTGTCGCGATCTTACTGACTTTGTATATATCTGATGATGAATTTTAAATTCGAGACCGGTCGTGTATTACAAATAAAATAATTTTCCAAGCTACGCATTTATTTATTTATTTGTTCATTTACTTTTACGTATAAAATAATATTGTTACAAAAGTTAAAATGGATTAGCTAATAAAGAGCTAGTTAAGCACACGCAGAAACCTCCCTGAATGCGCCAATACACAACACTACCAAATACAGAAAAAAAAAGATCAACTCCTTGCCCGTTGCGAACGACACGTGCAAATATACCATACGATATTCGACTCGTTTGATAAAATAGATGAAATACGTTTAGGAATGGTCGATTTGAAGTTCTATAACCAACACCAGGGATCGATCATTCCAGAAATTTAAGTCGATCGTAATTAAAGTTTATAAAACTAATGCAATACCACACATTAATATAATTATATTTTTCGTTTTTTTCTGTTTTTTATATTTATCGTGTGCCAGTCGATCAACAAGGGTTTAGAAATTTCGAATACAACTCACTTGTTCGATAAAATTGGCGAACCCTTACCCAGACTTTTACGTACGTCTATTGTTCAATAAAATAATAATAATTATCATAATACCTAAATACAGTTATGATGTTTGCCCACGGCACGAATACGTTTACGACGCACGCCCGAAATCCGAAGTCATGCTCTCCATACTATTGATGGCGCGTGCTTTGAGCCGACCACGCCTGACGATTTTTATGATTTTACATATTTGTTTCTAGTCTATGCAATTAAATGGGAGTGAGAAAACTTTACGATTCGTGATACACAGAATTCACAAGAAAACATTTATTTTGCATAAAAAAACATATTTTAGGGGTTAGAGAATATTTAACACGTTAGGGAATATTCAAGAATATTTTTGTAATATCGGCATATACAAACTATATAATGAATATAATGAATATATTTTACGTATATCAGCACTTTTATAAATACAAAGCTCAATAAATGATTTATTTCTAGGTTTCTGAGTTTTAATAAAAATTAATCTCCAGGTATTCTATATCGATTGCGATATCACATCGGTTATTTTGTTAACTGTCACGACTATTCATCGTCTACTAGTCGTCTGTCTCGTCTCGTGTTAATGTGATGAATTACATCAATTAATTAAATTAAATATATTTAAAACCAAATTAATAAAAAATAAATTAAACTGATACTTTTTTTTTAAATATTAAAAGAATATTTTGCATATTTAAAGACATAAAACATCATATAATTGGTATTTTAAAAGAATATTAAAAGAATATATTGCCTATTTTATGTGACATAAAAACATCATATTTTAAAGATTTTAAGATAATATAAATCCGACATCTACTCATGACGCGTATTGACGCGACGTCAAAACGTCCTAAACCGTATTATTGTCGTAACGACGGGTGATCATCGTTCGAAAAGCGCGCTTGCACGCGTTGGAAAATAGAGAAGACATTGCGATTTTCACCCGTAGGCGCAAATAGAGGAGGTTAGGGAGGCTTAGCTCCGCGATTATTTGTCTTGCCCTCCTAAGTATTTATCTCTCCTCCACGTCATATACTTCATATACACAGATGCAAATTAAAATGTGTACGGAAAAAAAAAAAATTAGCCCCCCTCAAAAATGCAAACACTAGTTGCACCTATGTTTTCACCGTGGTACCGACGATCGTATCGAAGAACGCTCGAAAGGCGATTTCGTGGTGCACACCGTTACGTGTCCATCGCTCCGACGGCAATAACGCGTTTACAGTATCTGTCCACGCGGAAGCTCGAGTTCGGTGACGCGATAAATTAAATTATGGAATCGCGCACGATTAGATCCATTGTACGAACAGTGCACGACGGACAAACGTTGCAGATATTGTCGACATTGATGGGTGTGTGGAAAAATGATAAAAAGAAAAAAGTAATCTCTAAAGATACGTCTAGTCAATGACTGCTTTCGAACGAGGCGGAAACGGATTGAAAGATAAATTAGCCCACACATGTGTATACATACAGGTGGCTCACCGTGATATCCCGATGGAAATACCTCCGTAGACATTAATTAATTTTACTTTGTGTTCGTACAGTTTTGTAGAACGAGGGCACAACGTAAACTTATAGTTTAAGATATATTTGTATTATCATTCCTAAACCCAGACGTTTCCAACATTGTTTTTACGACGGGCCAAATCTGAGGTATGATATCGTGGGTCAAATTTATTTAGACGAATAGTGAGGTAATAAAATTAAAGAATAGATAAAGTTCGGTTAGATTTTTAGAAAAAAGTGTATTTATTTGTTATTTATACACTAGAAATTCAAAACTTATTTTATTGAGATACGAGTAAGTAACTTAATGATAACTTTCGAATTTACTTGTATTTTAAAATGTCTTGATAGTTCGCACCAAACTTTGTTGTTCCAATCGACAGTATCGTTTGTAAATGTTTGCCAGTGTACTTAGTTACGTACTTAAATATGACGTATATAATTTTTTAAAACATCCGTTTGTATAAGTAGAGTTTAATATTGAAATCATTTCACATGAACATTTTTTTTTTTTTAGATTTTGAATAAAAATTATCAGTAAATTTGACAGACTGGTTTAAAAAGATTGACGAACCAGAATTGATCCGCTAGCTATTGATTGAACATCTTTGCCTTGAACGATCGGGAAAAATAATTTTCGAATTATTCCATACATTTACAGTGTATGCAATAGTATACTTATAGTTTCATAATAAAAGCAAATTTAAGTTTTTATGAGAGGGTAATCGTACCCAAGGTTCATACTGGATCTTTAATAAATTAGTAGAACTTAACGACTTATTATAGATAAGTCTATATTTTACCAAGACATTTTTCTAAAATGGCTGCAATTCATCTATCCACATAATATGAACTATTATTACATCACAGTATTGATCATATTGTCATATTTATAAACATATCTGTCGTACATATAGCTACCTAATTTAATGCATTACTTAATACGAGTATAATTACTGGGTACTCTTTGGTTTGAAATTACTTACGTTTATTATTATTATAAAACTAATAATTCGATTTTAGATTGTGATATATTGAAATTTTCATAAGAAATTCTACCATAATTTTTACATCCTGAAATTGTATAGAAATTAAAATTGAAAAATTAATTTTATCAGTTATTTAGGGGATGAAAATAAAAATTGAATTTATAATAACAATAGATTATTTTTATAAAATTAGTAATATAATTAAGTGTGGGTGCAATAAGAAAGAATTTTATGAAAATTGAGTTTTTAAGGGTTGGAACAGTTTTGGGATCTGGACTGATCTATGAATGTTTTCACCTTTGGTTACTTTAAATATATATTTTTTTTCTTTTAATAATTACCGATTTAGATGTATTATAATATAATTATATATTATATAAATCAATTTAGTATAAATTAATAAAGATTTATTTATATAAACATAATTAGAATCATTTTTACAATTTAGCTTTTTTTAACCTTAAATTTGTATTTCATTTAAATAGTGATTACTTTAAAATCAAAAACAGTATTTTTCTCGATCGAGATTGATTAATTCAGCTAAATTAAGTTGTTTGTTATCTGGCATGCATGTTTTGATTTTTGTGATACTATTCTAGCAATACGTATTGTACAAAAAATAAAGATAATTAATTGTTACAAACACCCTAACAAACGTTGCTGAAGCTTTGGATTCACGTCACTATACGCAATACTTTCGTCAGTAATCGTTAAATGTCAAGTGAACGAACGTCATTATGGAATACAGAGTTTTGATGAAATCAAATACCTCAAGATGAATATTTCTATTCTGCGGTCGTGTTGGCGGTGCAGTACTGGAAGACAAATCAATAGTTTGTACCCGCGTTACGTGCAACGTATTGACTGTAGTCGTTGTCGCTGAGCAATGATATGATCGGGTCTATGAGTGATGATGACAATGAATTAGTTGAATGAAAATGTGTATGCGGCACGAGAATGGATTTCATTTTGAGAAAATTACAAAACTAACGTGATCAGCTATCATGATTTTGATGTCCGCAAACAACGATGTTTGTTTTTAATTTCCAATAACGATGAAATCGAAAAAAGAGAACCGAATTCAACCAACAAGCACTTTGTGAGTGACCACGAGTGGTGAATAAAAAAAATAAGTAAAAAATATGTGTGAACTTAAACTTATATAACACAAGTATATGAGCTATAATATTATACATTCTTAGATTCTGAGCGAAATGAAAATTATTTTTATCATATTGTTTGTTTTATTTTTATTTATTTATTTTTTTTATGTGTGTGTACACGATTTTGACTAGAAGGGTTACTTCGATCATCATAATCATAAAAGACTTCCGGTAGAAAATGTTTTCTAATTAATACATTGAAAAAAGTAACTTAACGAATTTTCCAACAGCCTTTTTCATAATTGCGAAAAATTTACTAAAATTTATGGCATACCGGTTTTCGATAGTATTAATATTTTGTTTTCATTGTTATTTAACAAAAAAAAAAAAAAAAGATAATCGTAGAGACATAAAATCACCCTGAGATATCAAATATCGACATCATACTTTATATGTATAGTTTATTATCGATACAAAAAATTTGTAATTAAGCATACTAATTTTACGTGACTCGTATTATTCCCGCTAAATGTCAGTAATAATTGAATCGATGATTGCAGAAACGTCACGAGTCACATATTTTATGAAACTGAAAGATATCAGTAAAAACGTATAGGTACTAATCATGGGTTTCTATGCGTTGAGTGTAGAAACATCTTTAGTTGTACTATCAATATCAGATAAATATATAATAACAATCATTTTTTTTACACTAAACGTTTAGAAACACATGATTAGTGTACTTTTTACAAATATCTCAATATCATAAAATATGTGATTCGTGACGTTTCTGCAATCATAGATTCAATTGCATAAAAATTTGTTATCGAATGATCTTTGATAACTTACATACCTTGTATGTTAGGTTTCCCGTTAAATGTATAGAAAATTACATAAGATACGATATAACTATGCGTTAATTAACTGATGTGACATTTTGCGAGGTCTTAAAGCCCTGTTGTAGTCCTTTAATCACGACACTGGATGTGTTTGGATACTGATAATGCATAATGAATTCATGCCACGGTGAATCGGAATGGCATTATAAACAATGAACCAGTGTTCGGTGACCAATTTTCTTTGAGAAAATACACTAGAGAGGTTTACGGTATTAGTATGGTGTATTTTACAATTAATAATTTATATATACATGTAAGGAGTACGGGAATTAAATTTACACCGGACCTTGTGGCAGGCTTAAACTAACGGTGTCCGGCCCTGAATAGTCGCGATCAGACTACAGTCCAGGGATTACAAATTTATGATGTTGTGTACGTTCATAGGGGAAAGTTATTGCCACCGGTCCACGGGCTTTAAGCAAGTCGTGATGGATTGGTTGGATGATTCTGGGCGAACGGTCGAGTAAGTGCACCGAGAGGTCGGTCGGGTCGCGGCTCTAAGAAGGGCCTTTTCAGGTCGCGAGGGAGGTGCGACCGTAAAGCGATACCCCCCTGCACGTGAATAACGCCGTGTACCGTTCGGCAACGAAAACACGAAATACCGCGTATGTAAATAATCGCCCGTTACCGTCGTCGGTTTGGCTGATATCCGTCGCACGACGATTTCTCGGTCGCAGATCGGTACCGTTTCACGTGCCCCGGGCCTGTCGTCGTCGTGGTCCACGGAACCATACGGGCAGTTCGGAATACCGGACCATGTGCACGTTGCTCAGGAAATTTGGACCTCGATAATTAATAAATAATTACAAAGTATAAAGTGTCTTGAAATGCACACGACCGCTTAATCGTAAGTATCAATTATGGTTCAAATATTGTTGTGTGATTGTATAGGGGTAGCTACTACTACTTTTATCAACGTGAAATGGGAAAACAATAGATCAAACATAGAATAACATAAATAGTGTGTAAAAAATATTGTACCGATATTTTTTCCATTGTTCTGTACTGTAATAAAACTATAAGAAACTATTGGTAAAATATTTTTTAATATTTTATTATGAGCTTAACAATTATTTATTTTTTATTTAAGGTTCTAATTTCCCGGTCAGGACCAAATTGACCGTAACATATATATCATTGATGCTCCATCATTGCTTCATCTCTGGAAGTAATCCAAGATCCGTTAAACATTTTTTCTTCTTTTCTTCCGATTCCGTGATTTGCATTTGAAGGGTGTTGAAGAAGGTAATGAATGTGTAAAATGGGCTAAAATCGTTTGGTTCGTTGTCGTGTGGTCGACCGTGATGTGCTTCTAATTAACACAGATTTGTTCATAGACTGATCGATCTTGTATCAATGTTAACGTTTTCGGTTTCTAAAAATTAGGGATGCTCTCTTATCTATCCGTAGGTACCCTTAGATCATTTATATGTCTAATGTGGTAAAATTGGTGGCCCTGAAAAAAGCCGTTTTAAAGTGAGTATGTATGAATATGGGTATGCTTCGTTATAATAATTATACGAAACTGGAAAACAAAACATCTAAAAGACAGCTAATCAACTTTTATAGGGGGTTTGAATAGGTTTTAATTTCTAACGAAGGATTTTAGGATTCTTTGTTACATTTCATAGGTATAATTCAATTAACGCATAAACTCATTTTTATGTATAGAAACTTGTTCAATATAACTGCTATATGAATAAAGTTGTATAGATGTGTCTGTATTAGAGATATTTCAAAAGAAGTATTATTTCCTTTTTTTTTTTTCAACATGGCTTACCGTTGGAAAAATTAATCAACGTTTATTATCGTTGCTTATATTTTTCTAATTTTTAATCATATTATTAAATTAATTCGGTACACATTCAACTACATATTAATAAACTGAATCTCAGAAAAATAAAAACATTTTTATTAAATTGTTATTTGAGTTTTTTTTTTAATATTTTATTCATGTTTCTTATAATTTGCAAAACGTAATATCGATTGCAACTTCCAATATTGTGATTATATGATATAAAATGTTTCTAGTCTTTAGTGTAGACAAAAGTGTTCCAAGAAGTTCTTTCGAATTTAATATAAGTTTTCTTTATCAGCAAAAATGATTGTGTAAATATTATTTGTTAACATGAAATAATCTAATTCGGATGAAGCACGTCAATAAATTTGCCAAAAGTCCATAAAACCGGTTAATATTAATATATACATTTTGGATGTTTATTTTTTTGGATATGAAATTTGGGTCATCACATTTTGTTTGAACAATTTAAATTAAACGAACATTTATTGTATAGCTATACTACCAGGAAAGTTATTTTTGAAAAATAAAACAGTTTTATTGTATCCAATACATTTTATTTACATTTATTATTTCAGAAATAGATTTATCGTATATAAGAAGAGATTTCATTTATATTTATATTTAATTTATATTTCTTTTATATGTAAAAAAAAATAATTCATTGAAATAATAATTCTCAACTGATATTATTATTTCATGTATCATTGGATATTTCTTTGTTGCATCTACTACTGATAAACGTAAGAAAGATAAAATAGAAATAAACTAGATATTGGATTCGATTGATATTGTTAAATCAGTATTTACTTAAATGAATTTAAATAAAATATTATTAGGTACTATTCATATTTTTAATATAAACTATGTATTGTGTGTTTAATATACAAAACAAAAAATTAAATACGTTCTTAAAAAGTTGAAAACTATTATTTATGTATGTAATATTAATATACAAAATTGTCACTTAATTTCATCAGCATTTTTTTACCAAGAGCGAACTTTTTTGGTGAATATTTCGAGTTTTTAATACTTCGAAATCTATATTATCTATTTGAACGTATTTGTTCAAGAGTATATTACGACCGGATAACAAATATACATTTTTTTCGATTTTTAATATTATAAAATCAATGTATCAATGCTCTCTCAACATTTAAATACATTCTCTGTGTTCGCATACGTAGAAGTTATTGACCAAGTACAGCCATGTTGGGAAAAAATAAACGTCTTAAGTTAATAATTCAACAACGGAAATCAAATTACGTAGGACTATATTTATTTTCGTGCCTAAAAATGAATTGAAGTACAGTTAAGTTTAGTGAACAAATAATTCAAAATAAAAAACGAACAAACACATATTGTCACGTAAAATAATTAACGCTTTCACCTGTTGTAGCATTGCACTATTGAAATCATTGAAATGTTGTTTCGGTCGAATCGAACGCACATATAAGGAGCAATGACAATCGGCGTTTGATAATTTACATTACGTAGATCTTGAGTATATTTTATTGAAGTATAATCATTATTTTGTCCAGTCAATAAAACTAAAAGGAAACAAAATCCGGCAAATCGCAAGCGTATTAAATGTATTAAAAGAAATCGTACAGATCAATTGTGCATTGTAAAAGCGAACAACTACGATTACCAAGCGACGGTATCCTACGGAAATAATCTCGTAACGGTCGATTTATTGCAATCGAGATAAATGTTCATAGTTTACTCGAAGAACAACAATAACGCAGTATTGTAGCTTTAAGATTTCACTCGTTTGTCAAATCGAGGATGCAAGACCGTCGAGCATTCAAAGCGAACATTTATCCCACGCTATTCGTTTTCGGGATATCGTTGCAGTCACAATTAGAGCTAATATTTTTTTTTAATTTTTTTTGGTGGGCTTTATGTACCAAGAGAACACATACCCTCAGGGACCATGCCTTCACATCACTATCTACTTATTTACGTACAGAAAATAATTTTCACTACTACATGTTCAGTTAAGATTGTAGCAAGAAGATAAAAAAAAAAAAAAAGGTGATTTTGTGAACATTATTTTGATTTCGGATACTCCCAAATAAATCATAATTCATAACACACCGAATAACAAGAATTGTCAAACTTAAATTGAATCCGTGTAACTGAGACTGTAGACGTAGATGATCAGATTTCATCTCTACCCCGGCACACAAAATTCTGAGATTCCTTACCCGTAACCCGGTAGGGCTATAAGAATATTTAGGGGTGCAAGGCCTTTACCCCCTATTTGCGCCTACGGCTGTAGCGATGCCATTCGATCAAGTCCTCCGACACACGTCTCGTTGAAAACCGTAGCGGTACGTCCGTTTAGCAAAAATCGATCGGTCAGCAGGTGACGGCGAGTTCATTCATTCGCCTCGAATTATGTTTCGCACCGGACGTGCACCGTCCATCACTACCGTCGCGCAGGATGGATTTACGAGAGAGGAAGGGGGGCGCGATGTGGTGATCGTTCTCCTCCTTGGGATTGTTTTTTTTCTTCTTTTATTCGCGGATTGATTATTTATTTTTGATAAAGGTAAACGGTCATACCGGCGTACATGATAAATATTTATACATTTTTACTGTCGCATACCTTGCATATCTATATTTTTATGTGCAACATGTTTTACGGCGATAAATAATGAAGTGCAGTTTTAGTGCCTACTGATCGGTGACCGGTGTTCGGAAATATTCGTGTGCACCTACTGTACAAAAATGTTCTAAAGGAACGTGTAGGCGCGTCATTTTTTATACGTACTCAATAATAATCGTTTTAATTGTGTTCGTTTTCTTTTTCGATTGTCATTCGACACAACTTAATTTTGAAATTTGCGTTGCAAAAAAATTTATTTTTTATATCTTGTTTTTTCCTCTTGGGTAATCCAAAATGCGATAAAACAAAAAAAAATAAAAATAAAAAAAGCGCCGCTGTCATAGCACACCGTACAAATGACAAATATTACAGGTTCTGATACCCGTAACGCTCACGCCGCAAACATTACCACGTTATAATTGTCGGACAGGAGTAGTAGTTGTATCGGTAGCAGTAGCAATAACGTGCTACCATTGCTACCGCACAACCATGTTCTTATTATTCTAAATGACGCCATAGCGATTATTGGAATCAGACGAAAACTAACATTTGTGTAAGTCAAATCGCTGTTCAATTGTAATACCAGTACCTATTGTGCTTCCAATTGGTCGATCGATTGCAGATGCGCATATTTATGCAAATATATTATTATTCATACGAGAACAGTCCGTTTCAAGTTGGTTCGATAATCATTAGGTACTATTGTTAATAACTGTCTTATCCAATAATTATTTCCGCGCGTGTCCGCTGTTTTTTCGAAAATTTAAAGCGAACGGTATTAACAAATGTATTCTTCCGAAACAAAACCTCGGGTACGATTTATTAATATGAATCCTCCTCCATCATTTCGAATTAGTAATTTAATTTAATTAATGAACTATCTGATTACAGTGACATTAAGTATTTTTTTACGAACAATTTCCCAAACATTACATGTGTTACACTTTACGTACAATTTACGTTATTAAAGCTTATTGGTCACTACCAAACCGTTTAAGAAACGCGTGAAAAATATTTTATGCTTCGCACACGCCTTCCATACGTAAATTTTATTACTTATATTTAAATACGTATTTAAGTGGAACCCAACTATACAACGTTTGTTGGCCTACGAAAATTGTTACACGTTACGCAATAGAACATTACGAACGTGCGCATTACAAGTACTGTTATACCAGAAGATTGATGGTCAGACAGAGATAAATAGAGAGAGAGAGAGAGAGAGTTGGAAAAAAATGTAAGCCGACCGCCGGCGATACTCATAAAAAATATATTTATCCGGAAGATCCCTGATTATTTAATAACACGTGACCTTCAACGGTATAATAATCATTACTATAATCGTAAATCGTAATATTTAATGTTCTGCAATAGTTGCAATAACGCGAAGAATACCCTTCACCCCGTCCCCTACGCACGTATGTGCAAGTGAGCGTGTGTGTGTGTGTGTGTGTGTGTGTGTGTGTGTGTGTGTGTGTGTGTGTGTGTACGTGCGTCGGGTGGCCGAGACGTTGGCGAATTGTAAATAACGGTAAATACCACTCGAAACGCGCGGAACGGACCTACCCTTTTTTTTCGGCTTGTCTCGTTTTTTTATGGCATGAGTGAGTACGAAAAATCGCGGTCACGGGCGAGGTCAGCTACGTATAGATTATATTTTCATTATGCGTTCACATTCACGTATAGACATACGCACACATTTGCACGTATAATTATGTGTATATATATATATATATATATATGAATACGATACTGCGTGTGGTGTACATGTATATATTTAATTAATAATTATGCACACACTGGTGTGCGTGTAGTATCGTTATTATGTATATGAGCACGCGATGTATACGTACGATGTAATATTACCTTGGTGCAATGATCGCGGAAAAGAAATAATCGGTTACCTTACATAAGGGCTACCCTCGAGGGCGTGATATCATCGTGTACCGTCATTGCGTCTCGTATTATGTACCGTAATAGTGTTAAATCCGGTACGCGGCCAGAATCGCGGGAGAGAAAAAAGTCCGCGACAGAAAAAATAACGAATTAGGAATACGGTAAAAATAATCCAACAAAACCGAATATGAGCGAAACAAAATATTACGTTGAAAATGTTTCGGGGAAAAGCCGTAAATAATTCAGTAGCGCGTCTTGATAATCCGACTGTGCTTCGCGGTCGGTCCAACAATATGTGTCGGATCATCAAGAACAGTGAAATACAGCTATGTATTTATTATAAAATAAACTGTTAGCGAAGATAAAACGCGCGATATCGCTTGTTATTCTTCTACGACGTTAACGAGAATAACAATTATTGAACATTCATCGTCGTTATGCCTTAAGCTCGCAATATTCGCAATTCGTTGTTATGAAAATACGACCGAGCACAATAACTCTTGCTAACAGAAAGAACATGAAGCGCGATTTTCGCACGAAACATGGGTACCGTATCGGTCGGCTACGCGTGCGTAAATCAAAATCATTATTATCGCGTTTGGGTGTATTATACGGACGGGTGGAATATTATTATTGAGTTCTCGCGCGCGCACTGCTTATCCGAGGTTCGTGTGAATAAGAAGAAGGAAAAAACGAGGCGGTACGCGAACGCAACAAACGAAAAAAAATGAATAGTAAATAATTGGAAACCGGGGGGGGGGGGGAAAGTAGCCGGGGAAAAAATAAAACAAGTAAAGGAACATTTAACCGTTAACCGGTCGCATTATTCTACGTAATAATATTGCATCGTACACGTGCGCGCGTATACAAAATACTTTTATACGTGTATTCGTGTGCAATGCGAGTGAGTTTTCACGCGGTCGCGATCGCCCACCCGTGCAGGGTTCCGTTGCTGGTTTCTCGACGGTAAGAATAATGTGCAATAAGAACAACGCGCGTGTGTACGCAATAAATCGATCAGGTGATTCGACGGCGCATAACGCCGTACACATTTCGCAGACATATCACCACCGTACGTTGCGTCATCGGTCGTCACACGCTCGTTGTTCCCCGTTGAAATAATTGCATTCCAATAACGTCGGGCGATCGAATGCCAACTACGACATTATCGTTGTCTTAGCGACGTCGTTCGTTATCGATCGCGTTTTTTTCGTACCACGCTCTCGACGAGAACAGGATTACAAACTAATTAAATCCAGAGCGCTACGATTTTTTCCTTGTCGTCGCAGTCATATCGACATATTCGTTCTGCGTGCCGGTCGAAAAACGTTAGCGATTTGGTGCGCGTTGCACGATTAGTGGTTTGATTTCTTAACGTTCAACGTATTTTTAATTCACGTCAAACTGTTTTTTTCGATTTTTTTTTTTTTTATCTCGATTCATCGTAACCGTGCGACTACTTGTTGCAATTAGAGTGATACTGGTACCACCACCACATATTGTGTTATAGTAATATATGTGCATTTTTATGTTCACCGATATTCCTTTGATGCCTTCCGTAACGAACTTCTTAAAACGTTTGCGTGTACCACTCGTCCACTCTTGAATGAAACAAAAAAAAAAATTAAATAGGTATAAGAAAACACGAGCGTTCGACCACAATTTGCGTACGATTTTGTTACAGCGTAAAATATTTCGACTAGCGAATATGCATAATGTCGCTATAATATATTATATTATAAACAACAGTTATCGTTGTTTGTTCCGTTCCTTTAAATAAATAATCGTCTTCAGATTCGTTTCGCACGGCACGTCATCGGGATCTCGAAAACGGGCAACTGGTATAACTCAAATCTTCGACGTTGCGATCCATCCAAAGCGATCGCTGCCTACCGCTGGCGTGATCACGATCGCAGATCTCACGAAATGTTGTACTCGACTGCTTTAAACGTTTGATTCGTCTATCAAAAAATATTCGCGCGATCATTAACCGCAGTTCAAATTTATATAACGTAACGTACGAATAAATTAACGTGTAAAATTATTTGCATTGTACAGATTAATAACTATTGTTATTGAGTTAAAGACAAATATCACACGGATCACGAGTAAAAGTTTTAAACAACAATGTTAAATTTACGCATAGCGTTTTTTTTTTTTCGTCATCAAATATTGTTTTGCATAACCTATGAATAATTTCCTGTCCGTAACCCAGTGTCTACGTAAAATATGTATTCTATATGAACGAATATAATCCTATTTTTTTTTTTTTTTATTTGTGTTTCTCGCAACATTCCATTCCTGTGTTGTCAAAGTCGCATAATAATTGCATCATTGTTCTCCTTCATCGAGTCTCGCTCTATACCAGGTATGGCATAGTACTGATTCCGAGCGGAACAAAGGAGTTAATGGGTACTGGGATTTCGTTCGTTTCTCGGAACGTATTTCCCGCATTTGTAATCATGTAGAAATTACTTTGCTGCTGTGCTAATACATTTCATTATATTATTTTCCTGTCTGTGTTCATATCTGTTTACCTTTGTAAATATTGAACGGACCATCTGTATACGTAATCTGAAATCTATATATATATATATATATATCTATATCTACGCGTGATGGAACTGGTCAACGATATCCGTAATGTTGGAAGTATCCGCATCGGCTCCCGTTTGTCCGTTTCGGCTCCCTCCTTACATTTGAAGGTAGCCGTAACGGCTCCGACCCGATGCCAGTGGTATGGACGTATCGGCTCCCAATCAATAACATTTTCCTTCCCATTTACTGGCTGTGAACTGGCCACGGTGAGAAAAAATTCTCTGTAGGCATGGTTATGAATAAAATATAGTGTTGGTTTAAAAGAGAGTTTAACAGACTTAAAAAAATTGTGTTGACTTAAATTTTTTTTTTGAATTTTAAAAATAATGATAACATTAATAAGGTAAAAAATTAAAAAAAACTTGTGGTTTAAACTCGAAGGAAACTTTTTTTTTACATATTCCGCACTGTTAATTTTTCTTCCTTTAAATAAAGACCCGGAGCCGATACGGAATCATTAACGTCCAGCGGGAGCCGGTACGGTATTATCCTTAATATTTGCTCATTACTTCTGTAAATATAACTCATATCATAATATCCTCATATTTCCAATTATATTTTTATTTTGTCAGTTGTACTTGCATTGTGTTAATATTGTTTTATACGTTTTAATATTATATTATATTACGTTGTTATGTTATGTGTCTTATAATGGCATACCAAGGGTCTGTCCCGTGAATCTATATTAAGCAGTTAACAATAGTATTGTTTAAAAACAATAGTTGCGTTAGTGCAGTGTACAAGTTTCGGATTATCCGACTTTAAATCGTTCATGTTTTACGGTCCTAATTATCTAATCGCAATACTGTATCATGTGAAACGAAAACATTTAACTCCGATTTATAATGGTGTACGATAATTATTTTAATGCAATTTTCAGTATTTTTTAGTGCAATACTGCAATCAATTTTACTAATTTTGGACTACTTCAAAATCCGTGCCCTAGCCATAAATGAATAATTATTATTAGTTTATATGAGTTGAGAAAATTTGAAGTTTGAAATATTGTTCTGAAATAATGTTTTGAATATCATTGAGTAACCCGATTTACTAAAACTTTCGAATATCAGCCTAACCGGTAAAATATAGTAATAACTACAGGGTTTTATAAAATATTTGAATGGAATTGAATTGTCACAGAAACTGAGTCTGAACTTGGACGTGAAGCTGTCGATTTTAAATGTCTAAATAATGAAAAAGAATTACTTGCGGTATGTTATATAGTTAATACGAAAACCTCTATCTAAAATTCTAAGAAAACATAAATGCTTTCATAATAATATTATTATTTTTATTTATATACCTGAGAACCGTAATTTGAAAGTTTTTTTTATCAGCAGACGGATTGAAAGTTTATTTAGCAGAGCCATTTTATAAATCTTGGAAATAACTTTAAACGAATAAAACATTATTTTCGACGAATAAGGTATTATTTTTGACACAAACGAAAAGTTCGTTACCTCGCTATAAAATACGAGATATGCTCTTCATTCAAAACTGTAGATTAGTTAGAACCATCAGAACTTATTAGTAAGGCTATAAATGAAGTATTTCAATTTTAATAATGAAAAATTAAATAATCAGTATACGACACGGTTATTATTAAATATTAAATTTGTCGATTAAAATAGCCTACTACAGTAATATGATTTATATTAGAATAACTTATCATATTTATGATATTTATGTTTCTCGCTTTATAATATATTAAATTAATTCTATCGGAAATAAAATTATTACGATGAGATGCATAAGTGTAAGAATAACCGAATTGTTTTACCTAATACCTTTTAGACATTATTCATTATTGTAAATTACTTTTCAAAATGTCAAAAGCTTTTATTTAAACGAAATAAGTTTAAGTTAAAAGCTTAAAATAAAATGATGTGAATATATTATATATTAGGGTTATTTATTAAGTACAATTTTCGACAAAACTCGATTTCATACAACGATTTATTGATCGCTTCAATTGTAAAAAAACGTTTTCACGTTTACGTTTCGATAATGATTCAAAGCACGTTGACTATGGTGTTGTACCATCTAGAGCTTTTTAAATCCGTATATAGATTTGACGGGTAACATAATTGAAGCAAATGTTTACATTGAAATTATCGCAACAGACACCGTTGTAAAACCAAATAATTTTGTAAACAACAATGCCATTAATATGATATGAAAATTGTATAAAATAACTATTTCTGAATAATTATTATTATGGCTGTTGTTCTCATGTCATCTTTGACGTTATACAGGTGTACGGTTTAATTAGCTATGTAATTACTTGAATTTTATGACTTAAGTATATTTATGCATTGTCACACTACGTCTGATCATCTCTATGTGCCATTACTGCAGCGCACTGAAAATCTAACTTTGACAGACCAATTAAGACGTTACAGGAACGAAGTTAAATCGAACACAAGTTTAATTCACATAAAGTTGCTTTAATTTTAACCAATAGAATGTTTTTTGCTTTTACAAACGATACTTTTTATTAGCAGGCGGAATTAATCCTATTTTCTTTCTAAGTTTCCTGATTAATTCTTAAAAAGACGAACATACTTATTTCTTTTCAAAATAAAAATGAAAACTAGTAATAATTTTCTGTTAACATTTTTCGTTAGTTAAATATTACAAACAAAGTATAATTTTAAGTGGCGTAATTATGTAAATTATTATTTATAATTAATTACTATTATCATCTATGATACTAGAAAGTTCAATATTTATAGATTATGGTAAAACAATTAAATCTTGCATTTATTCTGGTCCATTTTGTCCTTTAAATTAATAAAAATATGTAGAGCATACTACAGAGCTATATGTAGATAAAATTCGTTGACAAATAACTTACTTTGTTATACTTCGATAAACTTAAGTGTATAGTTTAGTTTAAAATTGGATTGGCATGTTCTTACTTCATGACTCGAAAGCTTCTTCTGAAAGTTGACCTATAGAAAATACAGACAATTTTCCTACTCTCAATTCATTTTCTAGAATTGTATGAACCGTTGGCGTCAATGTAGCAACAATAATGACATTTGACCTTAAATTAAAATTAATAATAGCTGTTGAAAATGACGTATAAAAATATTTTTTTTACAATATTAATAGCATCATGAAATTCGTTACCATTGCGATCAATGTTTTAAATGTATATTACATGATAAATTATAATTAATTTTTTTCTATCCAATAGTCGAAATCGATTAATTATTTTTTAAAACTAAATCGTAGATCATCGCTCGTGTATTAGTAATTGAACAGTATTAACAGTTTTAAACAGTAAACAATTATTGTACTACGTAAAATCGTTAAAATCGCGAAACACAAAGTTTAACCGTATGAAATGCTTTGTTTTTATATCCAGTGAATGTGATCAACATGAAGGGAATAATGCAACTGGTCGGGTGTGAACTTATGTTTCGATGTTTTTTTTTTTTATAATATTTCGTTTATTGTATACGATGTTTTATACATATCGAATATGTTACCATCAGAGCATTGTCATAAAATTGATTTTTTTCAAATGCAACCGAATAGTGGAATCAAACGATGTAGGATTTCATCAAACTATTACTACACTTTGAAAATGCTACATGAATATATTAAATTGAAAAACAAAATATAAATCACAAAGATTACGGCATTATATTTTGTATTGGATTTTATCGTAGTTCGGTTGTAAAAACGAAAAGTAGTTCTCATCATGTTATGTTGTAACGATATTGTCTTCTGACGTTTAAAACGGCGAAACAAATAACGCATTTTAGGCGAACAACATTGAATATCCTCCTATTGCGGTATAATGTTATTACGATATTGTTTTACGTTTGGTGTTTTTGGTGTTATCATAACCGGTCGGGACGAGCTTTACTGGAAAATATTTTGCGCCGAGTTGTTCGTATCGTTTACGCATTGGCGCACACGTTAAACACTCGGAAATCACTTTTTGAACATTACATTTTTCGATATCTGCGGAGCAGAAGTATTGTCTCAGAAATACGCGTTATTCTTTCAACGGTCCTATTTCGATCTACATTATTGGAATCTTTGCGATCTGCGCTTAGGAAGCGGTGGCTGATATCTGCATTATGTCGTTTTTCTGGTTGAACATGGCGTATGAGTACAGTAGGTCAAAATTGTATGTGATCAAATTTTATAACGGTAGAAGAATTGGTTTTAATTTTATAAGATTTATAAAAAATACTGTTTGCTACGATTCGTATAATTTTTAAAAGATTTTGTCTTTTTTGGTGTTAAATTTTAATAATTGAAAATATGTTTTCTTAGGTTTTTCGAAAAATGTTAATAAAACTAAAAAGTTTAAATTCAAAAAATTTGATTTAAATTTGGCAAAAAGTCTAGGAATGTTATTACGAATTTTGCATGAGTATTAATATTTAATCAAAAATAAATTGAAATTCATTAAAAAAAAAAAAATTGATAAGCGTTCGAATATTAAATGTTGACAAAAATCACGAAAATCCACTTTATTTTTCTTGTTAAAAATTCATAAAACTTTTAATTCTTATACTCAAAGCTTTAAAAGTTTATAAAAGATTTTTCATAAGATTTTCTTTGACGCCAAAAATAAGTAGAAATATTTTGCCGAGACGTCATAAAAAAGTTTTATAACTGTTAGAAAATGAAACGATGACAAAATCGAGTATTCCAAAGAATTTCGATTACATCATATCAGTAAGCAATTTCAGTACTGAGACGTTTATTCTATATACATAACTTGTAGCAACTCGAACAATTTACTGAGTACTTATATCAGTGTTTTAAAGACATTTCATTGTTTCAAAATATCTGTTGACTATTCGTCAATTTTTCCTAAAGTAGAGTCGATTTTAGTTTTATTATACGAGCCACGGTATAAAATAATTTTATATTCATTTAAAAACCTACCCAGGAGCATATTTTTAATTTTTTTTTTACTGAAGTTAGAACACTTAAAGTACAATCAACCTTATTAAGACTTGGTTTCATTACTTACCAACTCTCTTTAGAAATTTAAACTAATCCACTAGACTCATTTCGTTCATAATCATTTTTGCGAGAGAAATAGTACCTTGGTATCAAGTTTAAAAGATTAATACAACAATATAGTATTACAACCGCTAACTTCTTCGATTTTTAGTTAAATTGGCTCGTATGCCTTATTTATTTTTGTAAGACGGTAAGAGGTACAGCTTACAAAATCAAACAGTTGATCATAAAACGAAGAGCATCAGTTAACATTTTTCCATCTTAGTGCGAGTAACTTACAATCGAAAAAAGTTTATTTGATTCGGTTTCCCACTCGATCATGGAGTGTTACCCGACTCAGAAGTTTCAACCGTATACATTTGTACTAAAATTATATTGCAGTTAGGGTAACGAACTAATAATTAATTAGCCTGTACGTGGGACTGCGTATTTCTAAGTATGTTAAGTACCTAAGTTGTTATAATGGTTTTATAACGAGGTTGTTTTGCAAAAAGTCTAATTTTCAAAAATAACTATCGTTTTTATCCCCCATGAGGCGTGACGTAACTATTCAATAAAACGTACCGGCAATCGAAAACTATTTTTAACAACTCCCAGGCCGTTTATATCAAACAAAGGGCCTCCGTTCGATAGTTAATGACCATTTTTATTATTTGATTGAACATATATTATTTTGGAACATTTCCCCGCGTTTATAAAACGCTTACATGGTAAAACGATTACTTTTATTCTGCGTTCATAGATTTTATGTACTTACTATTTTTTTTTCAATCTATAAATAATCTAAAACTGTATTAAAAATACTGAAACTTAACAAAAATAATAACTTTTATATAGGAAAATCGTTTTCATATTCTAATTAATCTCGATAAACGATTTATTAAACATGGAAGTCGTAATTATACATTTTTCAAGATATTAACTAAAAAAATAAATCAGATTTAAATGCATATAATATTAATATCGTGAAACACATATCAACGGAATGTTTCAAGTACGAACAAGACAGACAAAGGATCGGAATCGACGCGACACTCGGCACCGCACTGGGACCAGAATCCGAGGACAATATCAAGATGATAAACTTCCTAAAATAAACTAACTTATATAACTCAATTTAAATGTTCACTTTTCAATAGTTTTTAGTAATTAGAATACGATAACACAATGAACCCCTATTGTAATCAACTTTTGTGCCACCATATCTGTAACTAATGGCCACAGATGCCGGGTTGTATTTAAGATCAATAAAAAAAAAAAAAAAAATAAAATAAAATATTAATATATTAATATATTATTATATATTATGTTACATGTATGACCGCAGTAGGTGAATGTTGACAGTCACCGGTTTATGTTCACATTTACCAAAAATCGTAGTGAATGTTGAGAAAATGGTCATACACCGCGTTCATACACCGGTGGTTGTTGACATTTACAATCAGTATTTGGTAAATGTTGACCACACTTGAAGCACGATGTATTTAAAAGGTATTTTTGTATTATTTTGTAGGATCGATAACATTTTCGATTAAATTTGACGTTATCAGCCAGTCTCAATATGCATTCAAGACGTTTGGATGTCAGTAATGTTATCGCATGAGATAATTCGATAGTCAATCGTTTTCTAGATAATATAAACTCTCGTCAGTATCGCCGCGTATTCTAAACCAAGCGCAACAGTATAATATCAGCTTAAAATTTTTTTTTTTAATTAAAATTAATCATGGATAAAATATGAAAGATATTTTTTATGAAAAGTTCAATGCACTTTTATTAAAAAAAGGGAAAATAATGGTTTTTATTTAAGCACTGAAAAATATAATAAATATATAAGTGAAGTTGTAAATGCTAAGCTAAAAAAAAAATAAACAACGAACTGATTACAGAAGATTAAATCGATTTGACGTTGTGGATATTATGGATAATCATAAGCTAATCGTCCCGTTAAAAGCAGGTGAAACTAAAATTATTTACTATGTAAAGAATGAAGAACTATACAACATTATGTACAAAGCCCATATAAAAATTGGTCATGGAGGGCGAACTAGAATGATAAACGAATTGCAGAACAAATTCAAAAATATAACATACGAAGTTGTTACGTTATTTTTAAGTTTATGTGTTCAATGCCAAACCAAACAAAAAGTTCCGAAAAAAGGTATTGTAATCAAACCTATTATATGTCATGAACTTAATTCCTGTTGTCAAGTAGACTTGGTAGATATGCAAACTTGCAAAGATGGTGAGTTTAAATTTATATTAAATTATCAGTATCACCTAACCAAGTTTATTCAACTAGGACCTCTAAAATCTAAAACTGCTGAAGAAGTTGCACATCACTTATTAAATATTTCTTATTTTCGGTGCTCCAAATATTTTACATTCCGACAACGGTCAAGAGTTCGCAAATAAAGTTATATCAGAGCTATGTTCAATGTGGGATGTAAAAATTGTGCATGGTAAACGACGCCACAGCCAAACACAAGGGTCCATCGAAAAGGAAAACCAAGATTTCCAATAAATATTGAGAGCTATGAGTAATATAATTATATAATAATACTACAAAATGATCGAAGCATTACCAATTGTCCAATTTACGAAAAACACGACGTATCATCAAGGTATTAGGCAAATGCCATACGAAGCTATGTTTGGCACTAAATCACAAAGAGGTCATTTGACATCTTCTCTTCCACGAGAACAAATAAAAAAACTAGCAACAGAAGAGGAGTTAGAACAAGTACTTCGATCTGTAAGTAAGAATAAATTATAAGCATAATAATGTGCATTTTACAACTTTTTTTTTGACAGCCACTCAAACTGATCCAGAAAATAAAGGAAGTGATAAAAATGAAGTAGAGGAAGAGTCTAACGTTAAAAGTGACGATAATCTTGACAATCAAGAAAATAATGATGAAGATAAGCTTTACAATGAATTATTAAGTATGTCATTTAAAATAATAATATCTGTTATTATATCTATAAAATATAGATTTTTTAATTACTTTATATACTTTATAATATCTGTAAAAATTAATACCACTAAATGATGTTATATCTGATAAGATAATGTCTTTGAAGCAGATATCGACAGCTGCTTCCAAAAGTGGCAGCCAAGGTTATATAAGATGCAATTATAAAAAAAATATGTAACACCATGGGCGTAGCGAGTATGGGGCAGGGGTGGGCAAGTGCCCCCCCCTGCACTACAAACTAAATTGTATTTCTTATATCACACGTGTAAGTTTTACGTTAAAATTGAAATATTAAATATGATATAAGTACATGAAGTCTAAAAATAGTTTAGTGGGACCGAGTGATATCTACACGTGTAATCGTTTTATATTTTATCCATTAGTCTATCTAAAGATTATTTGAATTATGAGTTAAACGCTAATCGTTATATGCTTTATACATTAATATCAACAGCGATATTGTCAACAATCAAGTGCAGCAGACAGCAGTACGTGCCGTTCTGTGTTCGCGTAAGTAACGAATATAATATATAACGTTTATTAAATGTAAACATTAAATGTTATTATTTTACACGATGGACATAAGAAAGTTTTTTGGTGGTAAGTACATATCTTGTTTTAGAATTATAAATAGTTACAAAGTAAAATAAATAAGTACAAAGTCTTTTACTTATATAATATATACACTATGTATTGTGACCGCCGCCTGCCGCAACTATGATATATTAAGAGGACGCTATACCCGCATGCGTTGTCTTCGTCTTACAAGCATACAATATAGCGAAAAACTGTTTTGCGCGGGACAAAACCACTTCCTTAGTATTTATAGTATAATTACCAAAATTCCACAATACATAGGAAACAACTTTTTCTGTGTCATAGCGCATATTTTATGTTTATAATTTATTATTAATAAATTATCAACAACAAACAAATTTTTAATGCATTAAGTTTCGAAACCTGATTATCACTTACATCATTATTTCATAAGTCTTCGTAATTTTTAAGCTCGAGAAAAGAGAAAATTGCCAGAAATAAGTAGTAGCGGAAGTGATGAACATGAAGGAATATATAAAATTCCCAAATCCTCCAACGAACCTTCCACTTCTTATGATCGCAATACCAGAAATGCAGATCCTTCAACTTCTAAAAAGCTTAAAAATGAAGAACGTTTTGAAAATAACATAGGTCAATGGGTGGGACGGTCTAATCATTTAACAACATCTCAAAAAATGGATATCTTGAAACGTTGTTGGACGCCACCAGAAAATTACAACTTTAGTGAGGATGCTATTGCTGTTGGATCAAAGAGAAAATTTAACCATAGTTGGTTACAGGCCTATGCTCCTTGGCTTGCGTATTCGAAAATACTGAAAGGAGCTCTTTGTTTGTACTGTGTTCTGTTTCCACCGAAAAAAGTCCAAGGTGTTTTAGGTTCATTTATCATCAAACCTTTTACACGATACAAAGACATTCACAAGGGCTGTAGAAACCATATTTCCAATAATTGGCACCAAGGAGCAACCGAAGCAGCTAAAAGTTTTATGGAAGAAGTACCTATAAATATTATGATGGTATCCGGACACCAAAAAGTACTAGAACAAAATCGAAAAATTATTTCGTCCATAATTTCAAATGTACTATTTTGCGGAACCCATGATCTACCCTTTAGAGGAAAAGGTCAAAATGAAGGTAATTGAATAAAATCATTAAATTTATAAAATATTGGATTATTTAAATTATTTATTTTTGATAATTTTTTGATGTAGGAGTTTTCTATGACTTAATTCAAATGCGAATTGAAGCTGGTGATCAGTATCTCCAAAACCATATCGAAAAGGGCAAGCGAAATGCCATCTACACATCTCCGCAAATTCAGAATGAAATCATCAATATAAGTGGAACAGTAATCAAAGATTGTATTATTAATGATGTTAAAAAGGCTGTAGCTTTCAGTATAATGGCAGACGAGACCGCTGATATCTCAGGAACAGAGCAATTGTCTATTGGGATTAGATTTTTTGATGATGAGAAAAGGGCTATCAGAGAAGAATTTTTAGGCTTCATTGAACTACATGCCATGGATGCTGTTAACATAGCTAGTGCAATAGATCATTTTATTCAAAACGAAGGTCTCGATGGAACGAAGCTTGTTGGACAAGGCTATGATGGTTGCGCAACTATGGCAGGGAAAATCAATGGAGTGCAAACAATTTTACGAGAAAAATATCCACATGCTCTATTTTTTCACTGTGCAAGTCATAAATTAAACTTGGTGGTCAATGATTTAAATTGTGTTCCAGAAATACGTAACACAATTTCAACGGTAAAGGATATCATAAACTTTTTTCGCGAATCTGTTTTACGTAGAAAATGTATCCCGAACATACCAGCATTCTGTGAGACACGATGGTCTCAAAAATATAGAAGTATTTCAATTTTCAAAGAAAATTTTGAGATAATTGTACATGCTTTAGATAAATTGTCAAAAGATGGGAACACTGCAACAAGAAAAGTTGCTTTTCAATTGTATGCTGTAGCAAATAAAAGTATTTTTATAATGAGTGTTATCCTCATAGCAAAATACTCTAAATTATTAGAGCCTGTTGTGAATGCTTTACAATCAAAAAATCTGGATTTGCTGAAATGCTCAAATTTTATAAAAAAAATAGTAGTCATAGTGAAAGATCACCGTGAACACGCTGACACAGAAATTCAAGAATTATTAACTGCTGCAAACATAGCAGCTGAGAATATAGGAGCAGAAATTAATCTTCCTAGGATTGTTAAACAACAACAACATCGTTCGAATCCTCCAGCGTTAAATTCGGCTGAATTCTGGAAAAGATCATTACTAATTCCATACTTGGATTCATTAATATCCTCATTGGAACGGAGATTTTCTGATGAAAACATACCTGCTTTTTCACTTTTATTATTACACCCTTCAAATATGTTAGATATGAACACCAAAGAATTTAAACTTAAAATAAATGATTTTGCCAATTATTACCAAATTAAAGACTTGGAAAGTGAAGCAGAATTATGGTACAACATCTGGAAGGAGAAAGAACTGGCTAAAAGCAAACTATCAGACATGGAAATGAGTGAAATAGTAGAAGAAACAGATATTTTCTTTCCTAAAATAAAACAAGCCTTGCATATTTCTTTAGCTCAGCCATGTACAACTAGCACTATTGAGAGGTCATTCAGTACGTTAAGAAGGGTAAAGACTTGGTTGCGTTCAACGATGACGGAAAACCGTCTGAATGGTAAATCAAAATAGTTTTTTTATATCAATGCTAATTAATAATTATATTAATATTAATCATATGCAATGTAAATTATTTCAGGTCTATGCATACTAAGTGTGCATAGAAAGCTGCTAGATGAAAAAAAGGAAGAGATGCAACAGAAAATTCTCAGCAGATTTTGCGAAGACTCTAGACGATTGTCATTGTTATAATTTAAAAATAATGATTAATGAATAATATATTATAAATAAATACTTTAAAAAAAAATTGAGTTTTAATGATTTAAAGTTGGCTACATCACTGCCCCCCCCTGATTGAAATCCTAGCTACGCCCATGTGTAACACTAAAAAATGTAATTGTAAGAATGGGGGAATACTCTGTAATAGTAAATGTCACGATAGTTTACCGTGTTGTAATAAATAAAACTATATATTAAAAAATTAATTTGTTAAACTATATTTATTTATGAATTTTATATCTATTTGATTATATATGTTGTCAGACATGTCAACATTCACTAATTAACTATTGCGTATGTCAACAAATACTGGTAAATGTCCGCATAATGAGATATTTGAAATAATTGATAACATTCACCAAAATGATCGGTAAATGTCTACACCGGTGATTGTCAATATTCACTGGCATGCGGTCGTACACCTTAACATACATATTTTATACTACTCGTACAATAGTTATCAATATAACAAATTAATAAATAATCTTAAAAATATTGACTCTAAATTAATACGTCGTATTTGTAAAAGTAACGGAATAAATCTATTAATTTAATTTTCATTATAAATTTTGTTTGAATAATATACTAATTATTTCGATACTACCTATTATGCGAAAACTTTAAAAACTGATAAAATTACTTTTTAGTTTTGAATACGATTAGTCGACGATTGTTTTATGTGTCGTTAAAAAGTGGAAAAACATTTTTTTTTTTTTTTTTGTATATAATTTTTATAGCTGTAAACTTGTAACTGTAACTTTAGTAAAACAATTGTCCTTACAAATAATGATTAAAATTGTGTTATTTTTAATATTTCCTACAATCTTGACACTAATAATTGAGTACATGAGTTATAAGAAACTTTTTGTTTATGACCAGTTTAATACAATACGACATTCGATATTGAATTTAATTATTACATTATATGGACTTCATTTTTCAAACGCATCGGGCCCGCGTATTGATTGGTTTGCTTTCGAGCGTACGAAGAAAATTGATATGTTCAAGAAACATCAAAACACTAGAACTTGAAACCAGTACCTACTACCGGGTCTTGCTAATTTCAGAGAACAAGCAATTACGGAACCGTTATAAATTGGTATAATATTTTATAAATTCAAATTTGAACGGATATCATCGTGACATCAAACAATACTTCATTATTACGCGTACGGAAGAAAAACGTCATAAACATTATTATTGATCGACGGAAAATATATATATATATACATTATTTCATTCACTAACATTTACCGTTTTTGATTAACAATTGCGTCTGCGCCAAAACGTCTGTCAGATTTATATATAATAAATCACGCGTTTTATTTAGTTATGTAGTTATATTGCCGGCAATAAGAGAATACATCCCTCTCGTTTATACGTATTCATTTTACTTATCAATTTCAAGTTGCGCCATAAATCGAAAAAAAATTTAAACCCAGGCAAATCAAGAATAACAATACATTGTTATTGATTATTTGTATTTGATTTCTTCAATAGGTAATTTTATATAATTTATGATCTAAAAGAACTATAAAATAAAATCTATCTTCTATAACGTTACAGACGTTAACGTTTTTAATTAATTTCTTCCGCATCCAGTAATCGGTATGGCTCATAAACTCTGCATTGTAAATGTTGCTCGTGAAACACGATCGCTTGATGTTCAATTAAATATCATTGATGTACGTATAAGACATTTTTCGAACGTTACCTCCGGTATGTAACGCGATTATAAATTTAAATAGCTGCGCAAATAGTTGTTAGGTATTTTAAAGGTTAACATTTTGAGAAATTTACTTATTTCTTAAAAATTGCTCATACCGTGTAATATATAAATTATAATTGTAAATGAATAAAATGAAACTGTAATATTAAATAGTTATATTTAACCATAACTATGTTAAAGCCTCAAACATCTTTCCAAGAAACAATTTAACCAAGGTACATCAATTGAAACTGGTATAAGGAATTTATAATTAAACCAAGTCAGTTCAGGTTTCGAAGTAATACTCCTTCCTGATAAGTTTAATTTATTTTTATACAAAAATTTGCTTAATGTGCAAACATTATATGAAATTGTAAATATTTCAATAAATGCATTTTTACAAATTAAAATTTAAAATTAAAAGTAAGGTCAAGAAGATGTAGACATTTGTGTGTCATTAAAGTACGCATGTGTAATAATCTAATTTTTTGAAGAGTTATTAATTTTTTCCTTTCAGTGGAGTTCCTTTTAAAAATGTTATTCATTTTCGCCTCCAAATTTTAAGTAATTGTTGAAATAAAATGTATTATTGATAACCACGTCTCTTTACGAGTAATTTAAGTTAAGTGTAGAAATAATGATTAAATACAAAAAAAAAAAAACTAATGATAAAAAATGCGTGAAAAAATTATTATGAATTATATTTAGCGTGATGTAACTATGATAGAAATTGCATAGATAATTTTAATAGAATAGTCTTTTATCATTAAAGTGATTATTTTAAGAAAAAATAAGTACAATTTTAGAAATCGATTTGCGAATTTCGATTATTTTCAAATTATTAATATAATAGAAAATCATTAATTTATATAGCTTTGGAAATAAAATGTAAAGTTAAGAAACATATTAAATGTGAAAATTATTTAAGTTAAAATTCAAAGGGTGAACATCAAGAATAAAAACCATACGTTATTATAATCATAATTTACCTAATTAAATTACGAATCATTGTTTTCTTTGTCTACATAATGACTTAATAAAGTTAGCCTTGCTTTAGAAGAACTCTCAAATATCATATATATTATACTCGTAAAATGTCTGAAATGTATGTATATAGATAACATATTTGGGATTTAGTATAATTTGTAAATCGAATTTGCATTCAAATTTTTCTATTTGCATTTCAATGAAATCGATTTTGTTTTTAGTTCTAAGCGGTACATAGGTGTGACATACGTTTACGAGAACTTCGTACGAGTATTTAAATTATCATTTCCGTCTGTAGGAGTTGATGAGGCGAAATAACTGTTAAATTTTGTGTTGAACATTTGCATATATTAAGGTCGTGCGTTAAATACGAGGACTGTTTCCTTTTTTGTAGAATCAAATTTCAATGAATATGAGTATACGATTTTTATTCGTCGGCTATTAAATAAATTTTAGAATCTTATTAATAGTTGTATTAAAAAACATTATTATAAAATAACTATACATTTATAAATAAATATAAAATATAATATATCATGTACAAGCTATTATATTAAACAAGAAATCCTTCATCAAAATCAACTAACTTTAGATGTACCGATTCTATCAATAGTTTTCATAAAAAAATTAAAGTTATTTTTAGTTGTTCCTTCATATAACTTAAAATTATGTTCATAGGGAATCGACCTCAAAATTACGTTTTTTCGATCTAACGAAATAATAATACAACGTTTATGTTTCCCCAGTCTCGTCTGGTACAACTATACCAGAAAAACTATAACTATAACAATAACTATAACTTACCATAACTTAACCAGTCTGGTAAAACTGTGTTGTTATTCAATGGCGAAATCAGCGCACTCGGCGAGTAGACGTATAATGTCTCGATGCGACAGTACGGGAAAAAAAGAATGGACAATAAGACGAAAAAAAAAATATAGACTAATAAAACGTGCACAAAAGTTATCACACCGTTTCGATAGATTTTTTGGGCCGTTTTTTTCCGATTCTATTCGTGTACCACGTAGGCGTATTCGTTTTTCTACGCGTTTCATATCTGATAACGTTATACGAGCAGCGGCGTACGTTAACACTGGACGAAAATAAAAAAAGTAAAAAACGTAAAGCTGCGGGGGTTGTTTGCGCAGTACGCGGATGCGTCGTATTCGGAAAAGTCGAAGAATCAAAACGGAGTAAAAATAAATAAATAAATAAATAAATAAATGAATATATTGTACATCGCGAGAAGTATATGTACTCATTTTCATGTCATTCGAGAACTGCGATCCGAACGCGCATCGGTTCCGCGTGCGGGAGCGTCAAAACCCGTCCGCGCCCTGGCGCGGTCTGCGATTCTTCTTCACCTCGCGTACGTTGCACACGAATACCTTCAGTGGGTCCTCATGTGCACCGTCACACCGCCACTGGTGGAGAACGATCTAAGGCACAGTTTGCACTGGAACGGCTTCTGTCTCGCGTGCGTCCTCATGTGAGCCGACAAATTCCTGCCGGTGGAAAACGACCGGAGACATATCTCGCACGGGAACAGCGGCGGCAAACCTTTCCGCGGCGTACGGCTGGGCATGGTCGACTCTAACCGCCCCAACACTGCCCCGTCAGCACCACACGGCTCGACGGAAGACGCGTGGAGAGAAGCTGGTGGCGTTTCCCGTACGGAAAATATCGTCTCGCTTCGGGCTACTGGAATACGGTGCGCATTTCACGTGCCGCCCGGCATTTCGGCGTCTGTTGAATCCGTCAAACGCGTATCGTTGGCCACGGCGACGGAAACGTATTAACACGCGATCATCAGCTGTTTCTAGTGCCGACCGCCGTGTGTACGTCGCGCGACGCACCAGACACGGTCTGCCCGACGGTCCGTCGCGGACCGCGCGTAACGTTCGAACACCTCTGGGCACGTTTGGATTTTCGTTTCCGTTGATTTGTCGCAAACGTTTGCGCATTTTTTCCCGGAGTACCGTCGATGACGGCAACGCATGCGCTCCGTTACCGGCTTCTCGTCGCTCGTAGGTACAACGCAACAGACGTAAAGGCGTTCTGATGTGCCGGAGCGATTTTTTTTTAGAACGGGGGTAGCAAATTTAGTTCCGTAACTCCGGGTGTAGATTGTGTTAATCCGGGACAATCCTAACAATTGAAGGTTTAAAAAAAGAGATAATCGTTCGATACATCATTAATAATTTCAAGAACAATGAGTATAAAATGTGATTTTTTCAATAGCCAACAAATATTATTCGAATTAACGGATGGAATTGAATGAAGTAACGTGACAAAGCCTAAAATAAATAATTATCAATTCATTTTTGTTTAAAATACTCGTAAGTATACATGATTTACGATGTATCAGCTTAGTTTGTAAGAATCGAAACAAGTCATTGTTTGAACATAATATTAATTTTAATGTACTGTGCAGCGTTTATTTTTACGAGTGTGCAGTTGATTAGGTTTATATTTTCGTTATCAAATTTTTTTGCAAACCTATAAATTATTTATTATATTTTCGATTAATTTATTAATTTTTTTTTTTTTTTTCATTCGAGTTCCAACGAAATTTTCTTTGTTTTATATTTTTAACAGTGCATATTCGTCCTGTACGGCTATGAGAATTTCTTATTGATATTATTGTTTCAGTCCGTAGGATGTGGTGACCCGGAGTAACCGTTTATTTGTTTATAGAACGATTTGCATACATAACGATCGTGCTTTAAATACGGGAATTCTTTCATTTTTTCCCCGGTGAACAGTCAAACCGTACAAAACTATTTATACGGTTTATTATACATCAATTACGAACAAATATGGTTAGATACAATCTGATAGATGGCTCGTGGGAAAATTAATCAGACTTCGGATGGGAAGCAACTCCGTAATGAGATAAAGTCCGATAAAATAGTTAAAAAAAAAAAAAAACCGGATGGGCCTCGCTCTGCTGTACAGTTAGGGGTGGAGTGCACCTCGCTTATAGGATAGGTCATTATTATAATGGATTTGTTAAATTTGAATGCAATGATAGATATCATTGTATACGAATAACGATTCTGAACGGAGTTCATATGTTAGTCTAGAATATAATACAATGTTATTTATAAATATTATATAAGTATATTTTATTTTTAAACGAAAAATTTAGAAAAACCGAAAATATAAATTGTCTATAAATAAGTCAAAATATGTCAAAATACTTTGAAATTTTAACCATGTATAGAAAACGTCAATATAAAGATTTAATGATAATTTCAAGTTGTTGCGATTTTTCGTTTTTGAGTTAGGGCATTTTAAAAAAACCGATATCATTTGACAGTCTAGAACATTCTACATTATATTATATTTTACATGTAATTTTATGTCAATATTCGATGTTCAAACGCTTATAAAAAAAAATTGTGCCTATGGATTTTAATAATTTTTGAATGACATTAAGAACTACTTCTGTGGAATCTTCGATTAAATTTTCAAGTATTTTCTAGAAGCCAATTTTTTTTTATCACCGATTATAAAAATAAAATGTAAAAAAATCGAATATTTTAAATGACTATAAGTGGCTTAAAAATCAATATAATATTTTGAAAAAAATATTGCATAAAAGAAATACCAATCTTAACAGCTGGTAGAAATTTCAAAAATCTGCGACTTATACTTTTTGAATTATAACAAATATTTAAAATCGTCTGAGAATAAATCGCTATTTTATGCAATTTCGTAAATATTTAAATTTCAAACAGTCATACAATTTTTTCCTCTTAGTCCGGTAGAAATTTTTTAAAAGATTTTTGAAGAGTAGCTCATAGATAACCTAGTGTTAAAATTTTGAACCTTAAGTATGAACAAAAAAAATTTTATGAATTTTTATCTACAAAATAACTTGCAAATTATCGTGATTTTTACATATTTCGTATAAATTGTAACTTTGAGCACTTATAAAAAAAAATTGTGACTTACGATTTTAGATTTTTTTTTATCAGTTAAGGAACAACTTATAAGAAACCTTGTATTAAATTTTCAAGATTTTCTAGGCAGCCAAAAAAATTTTATCGTTATTTAAAAAAAAAATACTTAAAAATATTGAAAATTTCAATTGTCTATAAATAGCTTCATAAAAGTCAAAATACTTTGAAAATTTAATGGTGTATAGAGAACGCTAATCTAAACATTTGGTGAAAATTTCAAGTATTTACATCGATTAGTTTTTGAGTTATAGCAAAATAAAAAATTTGATTATGTCAAAAACTGGTTTTGCGTAAAAACTCCCGTTTTTCCCAAATTTTTTTATGGTTTTCGCATTTAAAAAATATTGGATATTTTTAACTTTTGACCCCCCAAAGTACCAAATAGATTCACTTTCCTTTCAGAAAAGTTGCTACATAAGGCAATCGAAGCATTTTAACTGCCCCAAAACGTGTCGATAGACACAAAAAAAAAAAAAAAAAAAAAACACACATCATTGTAAAATCAATACATTCTTCACTCCGTTCAGAATCTAAAAATGTATTTTGTCAAAACGTAGATTTGCGTAAAATTTCCCGTTTTTTGTAATTTTTTTATCGTTTTTCCCGACGCTTTTAAAAAGTATTGAAAAAATTTGATTTTTGACTCGCCAAAGTACTATCCGAATTCACTTTCCTTTTAGAAAAGTTGCTGTTTAAGAAAATTAAAGCATTTTTACTGCCAAAAAAGGTGTCGTTAGACAAAAATAAAAAATAAAAACACACATCATCGTAAATCCAATAGATTCCATCACTCCGTTCAGAATCTAAAAAAAATAAAAGCCATGTGTGCGTTGAATACCGATCGAATTAAACATTTTTTAACTTTATCTTAGTAACTGGAAAACATCATTGACAAATATCGGGCACTTTGAAAGCAATAGCTTTAAACAAACGCGCTATAGTTTAACATAACGGTCAACATCGTTCAGTGGATTCGTATTTTTATGCAATGTACAACATTTAATGCTCGTATTGCGTACAAGTCATTATAATAAAAATATTAAAAATGTTATACGAGTTACACTCAACTGACACGAGTCATACAACGCTACATGCTAATGGTCAAGTTGTTCAAGTGACATTAAAAAATAATAATAAGTATATGTAAATTATACATACTAATGTGACGTTCGAATGCTTGACCCGCGTAAAGTTATTTATTGTTCTACTACACGGGCTGTGAGTTTTATATTCGTCGTCGCGCATTGATTTCCTACAGTTACATTTGTCCGTTGAATATTCAATAACTGTTATTTGTACAAAGGCATAAAAAAACCGATTTAATTTGTTGATTTTTGTTCGGCAAAAATTTAAAATTTTACTCGGAAACTAAGAGATCAAAAGTTAATCAAATGAGTCATAACAATACTTTTTACCAGCCTTAAAACGTTTCAAAATTTTCTTTTATGCAAGTACATGTTTTTCCTACAACTTCTGATAGCGTGCGTGCACCCTTCTAAGGATCTTTTCGATACAAATCACCGTCGGAATGCTCTGCATTTACTGTGCCAGCGTGAACCCTGTACGCGAGTGAAAATATTAGAACAATTTTGTGCACGCACATTATGCGTACAACTCCGAACGATTACCCGATAAACATATTAGTAAAACGATTATCAGTAACTGCTTTATTAGGAATTAGGTGTACGGCGATTTGATACCAAAAACATACGATTGTCACGGTTTGATTTGAACGGCGAAGGAACATATTTAACTATTATGTATCGCAGTATCGTGAAATCTATACATTGCAAATCGTTGCGTAATCGAATCACAGTTCGAACACTTGCAAGTGCTAATGCATGCATTACCATTTAGTCGCAACCGAATACATTGCGTGCAGTTGGTACATAATAAGCAAATACGATTTGACGGTACATTATCATACTCGCACGCACATTGTTGTTGGAATAATCGTACAAATATGGGGGTACATGTAATATTGTTTCGTTTTGAACGAGGCAATTTTCGGTAAACGCGGAATCGTAACAGCGATACGCGTACCTACGACGCGGATTGATAAGATTTGTGACGACGTCTCCTGCAGTTCCATAGTGAACACATGAAAAGAAAAAAAAAACCAAATTACGCCGATTTCTATAATTGCACATCGCAATGCACGTGCGCTGTTATTAGCGGTGTACAAGGTTTACGAGACATAAGCGCACTATGAGGTTCGTTAGATTGGACTAGAGGTGGTAAAGAATAGCAGTAGCAGACTGCTAATCAAAAACCAAAATAGCAGTGACTGCTATTTTAAATGTCAATTACTTTTTGCATCGCATTACCTACACTGGTAAAAATATGATAAAATGATAATATAAAATAAACGTGATATTGATAGTCTGTAGTTTGATGAGCAGTCATAGGCGGAGATTGGGGGGGCTTAGCCCCCCTAAAAAGATCAAAATTATTAAATCTCGTAGTATACAATATTAAAATAGGTTCTTATTTTGCAACAATTGACATTTAAGCCCCCCCTAAAATTCAATCAAATCTCCACCTATGTTAGCAGTCACTGGCCACTGCTATTTTCACTGCTATATTGTTAGAGTAATTATCAGTTAAAATAATAGCCGTTATCTCGAAAAAAACAGCTATTTTACATGACTAGCGAAATAGCAATAGTTGCTATTTTTCACTGCTATTTTCAAATAGCAATAGCAATAGCAGTTGCTAACAAAAATAATAGCATTTTACCACCACTAGATTGGACGTTTAAACGATTACACGCATGTTTATCCCACAGGTTAACGGTTGTCCGACAACGACAAACGATCAAAGACCAATAGCTGAATCATTGTACAAATAATGTCCACGAGAGTGTATTAATACCGTAATACGGTTCACCGAGCTACGGTAATGGGAGTGATTGCCGATTTCGTGCGTTTAGTCAAAGGCACAAATTAATTGGAATTGGAGGTAAAACGAAAGTATTCCATAACAATCTACAATCTAGAAAAAAAATTGGCCGCTGAGCTCGCATAATATATAGGTACCTACATTATTCAAGTGTATTTATGTAGGTATGCTTTTTGTTAGGTCTGATAATTGATCATCGAATATCGATCGAATGTCCAGCCACCTAACAAACCAAAGAGGACAATAGCATGCTCTCCCCCCACTATAATTGCACCTCAGCGTTTAATCTTTGCGAATTATGTACTATTTTTTGTAGAATATATCTATATACATCTATATAATATACTATTTTTTGTAGAATCTTCTACAAAAAATCAAATAATACGAGTATGATAAAATATAGCAAATCAGCATTAGTATATCTCATTTTGCCAAAAGTGTGCTCACGTATCTTCGTACACGATCAAACGTTCGTGATCGCGTGATAACGGTACAATCACAAAAATCTCACCTCTACAAGAAAACTAAATTTTAATGATTAAAAATGTTATCCGAACGAGTAACGAGGGAAGAAATAACCCGAGTACTACTGTAAAACCTGTGCCGACTGCGATACTTTATTGTACGGGCCTGGATTCCAATAACTTGAAAATCATATTTATACATATACGTATTGTATAGTATGTGTGCACCTCACAGTGTTGTCTGAGCGCAGCACTCGTAGGTGCTTAAATCCTATAATAATGACACTCTGGAGATCTTAACGAACTAATTAATTATGAATGGTAATTGCGCGTGGTAAAACGGCAATAATTAGTTAATAAAAGTTGGAGAAATAAAGATGGGAAACAAATCAAAGACTGATAAATACTAATTAGGCGTATGCTCGTAAACCGTGAACGAAAACAGTGGTAACATAATAGTAAATTAATATTATTATATCGGTTTCGGTATACTTGTAAACGTTCGTAATAATTGGTCGTGGCCATCGACGCGGGACGCTGAGCAGTGTCGTCAACTCGAGCATGATCCGCACACCTTACTGAACGACCCTTGGCCGACGTAACGTCGATGACGTAAGTTTTACGAGGGCGTACGGTTCAAGGATGGCTACAACCCGATCGATCACAGTTTACCTTTTCGACGACCAAAAAAACCACAAGGAGTCAAAAAGATTTCAATCGATCAATCTAAATAGTGTCTTAAGAATTCTTTTAGAGTACGTTTTTTTTTTTTTTTTTTTGCTGTCGTAACGCAACATCGTTTTATGGATCGAGATAAAATTGTGAACTTGAACAACTGCAGTCAATTCTTCGTCGTTGAATATTCACGAAGTTGGTTCACCTAATTAATGCAAATTTTTTTAAATATTTGCCATTATTTCGCAAGTAATTTGCAAGTATTTGCAGGTCAATTTTTAGAATTTCCAAGTCCAAACTTTCATCATGAAACTAAAAAATTAAAAGTTTGGATGAACTTCACGTAATCCGACGCCGTTTTGATCTAGTACTTTGAAATAATCACCTGACGAACGCTAATAATTAACAAGAAATTACAAGTCTGTTTTCAGAATTTGCAAGTCATTTAGACGGCTGCTAACTTTTAAATTGTGCAGATGGCGTGATGTTTTGACCTGAAACTTCGAAATGGGTACCAAACGAAAGATAACGGTTGTATCAAACACATATATACTTGCAAAATAATGGCGTGAATAAAATAAAATAAAATAATGCAGTACTTAGATGGGCCAACTTAACGAACGTGGATTATTCGGATAGATATTATGCAATCCAATACTAACAATCTATACTTTTTCGATGTAATAATATTTCGATATAGTTTACAGTGGGTAACAGTTTGTCCAGCAGTTTAAAACGTATAATTTAATACAAATTATAATTTGCTTATAAACTCTACAGTTAACGTTTTCTACGCACTAAGCCCGAGACTTCGCAATGAGTACGAGATTTTACGTTCACATCTCGAAGTCTACTGTTTCGGAATTTCTTACGTAACACAACAATACTGTGCATGTACGCGTTATGGACGGAACAGGAAATTAGTAGTCATTGTAGGAATCTCAGGTTCTAACTATAAAACCGTGATTTTGCGCTCGCACATTGTACATTTTATAATTTTACATCATTATTATAATTGTTTTAACCAATACAGACTCAAACGTATTACGTTTGTTATTTTTAATCTCTCCAGATTTTGTTTCGAAACAACGTAGTGTCTTATTGATTTGCACAAAACCATTATTTCCGTGGCCCTTAGCATTTTTGTCTAAAAGCGGTACTCAGAAATATCTTTGATTCTTGAAGTGCATCATTATTTTTTCAATCGATATAATATATAGAGTAGTTATTGTTAAATTCCACCAATGATCATATACATAAATATATATACATAATATATATATATATATAAATAATAATATAAAATATATATATATATATATTTCAATAGCATATTAACATCGATATAGTGCACATGATGAACATTTTCCACCGAGTTATTCAGATATAATTGCACTGGAATTTTAAAATCATTATAATAATCATATGGTCCAAAATCCGTGGCGGCCATTGTGCGTATTGTTAAAAACGAGTACAATATGCTCAAATCCAATATGACTTACAAAAAATACATTAAAATACAATTGTTCACTGCTTGACATTTTTGTGATCGTTGCCTGTAGTCGGTAGACGATATTTAAACACACAAAACACGTGAACGGTATTAAAACAATTAGTCGTTAAAAAATTAGAAACTTCATTCGGCCACCGGTTACATGGGCTTAAGAATACATTTTAAATGTAGTACTGGAGCTGATGCACTGTAGTACATACATACAAATCTGACGATTTGAACTCATCTTGTTCGAAACTAACGGACATTTTTTTTTACGGGATTTTGTTTTAATACGGGATTATGTTTTAAATTCGCTTTCACCGCGCATTATACCGGGATCACGAAAACAAAATCATACACGTTCGGGTCGAAACTAATGCGTCCGCGTGGTTCTGTTTTGTTGACGACACAGCAATATACAATGGAATAAGTAATACTTTTACAAAAAATCATCCGAACTTTAAATTTCAATGTTCGTTTACGACAAACAGGTCACGATTAATATCGATCACAAGCACATAACTAACCTATAACTAACCTATACGTGTATCACTTAAATGACAATATATCTACACTATCGCCATAACGATTGAAATACGTACAAATAACGTATATTATTGGAATAAATTTGGAATAAATAATGTTCAAATAAAAATGTTCACGAGGAGGAATTTATCACACGGAATACATATACTAACTAAACTATGGAAGTTGTTACCGGGTGCTAAAACAGGAAAACCGGGATCAAAAATTCGTACACGTTATGCATAAGAGCACTAAACAACATTAAAAATCGCACCAAATACAAACACGTGAGTTCACCGAAAAAATATTTAAAAAATATGCAGTTCAAATATGTGGGAAAAAAACAACTATTTATTCCTTATACATAACAGTTAAACACATACATACTTTTAACTGTTTACCCGATGACCAATATTTTCGTCGACAAACAAAAATATAACCCGTGAGATAATAGAAGTAATAAAGTTTTATTTTCTTCTCATACCATCAACATGACCAGTTTACGCTCGGATATGAAAAGATAAATATACATTTTCTATCAATTACGATGGGGATTTTAACATATACCCCTCCCCTCTGATGCACCTATACACTCGCATGTACATAAATAAAATCCTAAAAATTAAACCGACAGCCAATAGGTTAAAATATGTTATTTATATTATTATAAAATAATACTTACTACGTGTTCGTGCTAAATAAAAAAAAAAAGGAAATCAAATTCTCGATAAATTTCTAAATGTCACCGATCGCCATAATTAATAATCATTAGGGCTTGGGACTTCATTCCCTAAAAAACCTTAAAATATGTATGCATTTATGCCTTAAAAAATTACCAAATATGCACTAAAAACAAAAAAATAAATAACAGTATTTAATAAAAACCTTTTTAATTTAATATGTAGAAATAATTTTAAAAATTTTAATTTAGAGTAAAAGAACTTATCATAATAAATAATTGGTTTTCTTTTAACATCCGAGTTTTAGTCTAAACTAAAAAAACAATACTTTTTTAAAAAAAAACTTTTAAATTGAATATATTTGTAAATTGTTTTAATTAATATTATATTTATTACCTTGAGCATTACATTGAACTATGAGATATTTTTTCAAGTTGGAAAAATCGAATGACCTCCTGTTATCAGCCAAAATATTTTAATTATTTTAAATATTCTAAATTTTAAATTTTTCGTATAAAATATTTATAAAATTGTAAAACTACCATTATTATATATTAAAAATTCTCAAATATGCACTTAAAAATAAAAAATATGGTCAAATATGCAAAATATGCAATTATAAATTTTATTTATAAACTCGTATTACCATGAAACAAATTTCTAAATTACTTAGCTATGTTTTAAATGATTATTGAAAAACATGCAAACTCCTAGAAGTCCCTAGATGAAATCACCTACATTATTCACGTGTGTGAACGTGCAGGTAACTTAGTATTACGTATGGAACTTAATGAAAATTTGATTCCTTTTTTACTTCTGCAACATAATTATTTTGTTCGCAGAGATCTCATACGAGTTATTAATGACGGTAAATAATAATTGATTGTGTACGATCCTAAATCGTCCAAGTACTATTTGGGCCATGACACCCGTATTATGCTTCTACGATAAAATCGTATTCATTCACAGTACTTATCGATGATAACATTTCAAAATTAATTAGACATTTATATGTGAACACGGTGTTACATGCGAGTTTATCAAAATATTGTGCATCGATGTAATAATAGGCATTAAAAACAAAACATTTGAAAGCTGGTACAACGTGCTGTGCACATTATCATATACATACATTATTGTGCCTACATTTTGCATAATAAATATGATAATTCCGCTACGATCGAAGATTCAGGTGATCACGCCAGTGCTGTGTTGCGCATCGTGAATCGTTGGATCACAAACACGAATATCATGTTTTTTAACATTTCTGAGATGTTGTTTTCATTTTGCTCCATAATAAATAATCTATGTATATGTAATTAAAATACCGTTCCCTCACTGTCTAATCGTTGTACATCAGTAATGAACTTAAAAATTCACATTTTGGTAACTCAGAAGATATTCTATATTATTTAACCTGATGAGTTTAATAATTACCGTTTGAGGTATATGTAAATTAGTATAGTATAAATAAATAAAAATAAGTATATGAATATACGAGGCTATTTAATTAAATACAATTTTCCTTTACATTGATATAGTAATTGCTTTAATCTAAAATAGTTAAAATACCTCCCTAGCGAGGTCGGATTATTCGGCTAGTTTTACTATAAGATCATACTTCAATTGCATGGTTTTGGTAAAAACTCGACGTGAACGTCGAATTGATAGTAAATCTTGTGATTTTACGGGAATAATGTAAATATATGTAAAAAAATTAAAATTTCGACTTTCATATTTTAATAATTTATAAGCGGGTTAAGTTCGAATACACGTTTTCGGTAGTTGTTATATTATTGTGTCCGTGAACGTTTGGAACGACGGATTATCTGCAATAACAAAAACAAAAGTATCCAATTTTTTTGTTTTAATAATAATTTTTATTCCATTAAATTCGGTTATGTTGCATATACTATGCCATAGAAATATGCAAAACCAATGAATACATAAGGTTTTAAAGATTTAAAAGAATAATATTTAATCAAGGACTCGAAAGTATTTGCATTAAAAAAACTTTGAAAATGGATTGTGTTATTATATCACAGAATACCCAAAATTGCAATAAATATTTATTTTTTTATTTAAAATTTATTTTTTACTCCAAATTTATTTTATTAAATTAAAAAAATTATAGTCAGTAAAATATTATATGTGAATTATTTTATTGAACTTTTTTTTAGAAAAAATAATGTTGTAGAGATAACTTTTAATGTATTCTCATCAGAAGGCGATATATCAAGTACAATTATAAATAAAAATAATTAAATAAACATGCAAATTAATATCGGTTTTTATCCGTCTTTCAGGATCTTACAAATGATTTCATTAACATTTAAAAACTTCCAACTCGAAAAATCTCTGTTGCGTTTTATAGTAAAAAAATATTAATTCATCCGGCGGACGTTGAAAAATTGTTTGAAATAATAATTTAGATATGATTACATTTGTGTACAATTCTGAGAAAAATCGACAAAATTGAAAAAAATTAAATAACTTTTGAACCTTAAACGGATTACCATCAGATAACCAATCGAGTTATTTTGTTATTGCGAGTAATAAACTATTTCTTTTACTTATAATATTTTTATTATTTTTTTATTTTTGTCGTGATTAGGGGAAACGTTACTGTCGCTATTACCGATATCGGACTAATAAAAACCCATTGAATAACATCATGTCCCGGCAGATTGTATTTCTGGCATCGTTGTGTCATTGTGACGGATTGAATACTCGGTTTGAAAATATATAACTGTGTTTTTTACTTAAAAACATTTTCATGATCGAGTTTTTTCTCGTAGAAGTAGTTATAACCAAGATTGGTTATGCATTAAATAATTTTTTCCTATTCACTCACGTACGTATGTCAAAAAAAAAAAATAATAATATTAATAAATAAATAAGCAAACGCTTAACGTTACGCGTAGATATGGCATAGGAAAAGAAAACTCAAAATGATATGATATACATAGGTATTGGATGAAGTTTGAGTGTTGCAAAAAAAGATGTATAATTTGATATATTTATAAAAAAAAAAAAAATAAATAAAAATCCGCTCATTGGTACACCCGTACAATTTTTTTTCAACGTTAACTATTTGCTGTATAGAAATAATTTTTATATTTATGTTTTTATTTTGAAATATTTACTGTTGCTAGTCACCCGATTTTATTATAAACTACCTTGTATGTATTGCAATTGTAGAGCTATATTAGCTTTTACAGATAGGTCTTAGAATAGAAAGAAAAAAATAATTACTTTATTTTGAACATTTTAAACAACTTCTGCATCTAAATTAATTTATTTCCTTGGTCAACTTAACCAAATCGATTTATTCTCATTTAATGCGCGAACAACAGTGCCGCAAAAACCGGGTGTGCAGAGTGTGTATTGCACACTGGCCCCGGGCTTCATACTATATTATGAGGTCTCAAAAGTTCAAATGCTCAAAAATATTTGACCTTAAGATTTTGATTTGCGCACGGGCCTCGAGTAGTTAGTTACGGCACTGGCGAATAATAAATCAATATATACCATATATAACTAGTAGTACAGAATTAGATATAAAAACATTTTTATACTTCCAATTGGTTCTGAAGTCTGCAGTATTTATTTTGTGCATCATCAATATTTTAATTTTCAACTAATCAATTTGTCAAAGCTCCATTGTCTCTTTCGTTTTAATAATCGCTAAAAAAAAATGTCAAACATTTTTCAATTATTCACCAATCGGTTTAGGTAATTGATGTTAATGATTTTCTTGTGGTGATTCAAATGGAAATAATAGATTTTCAGTAACGAGGTATTATTGAATAAACACATTTCAATTTTTTAAATAAATAAATATACAGCTACATAATACTCGAGCGTGCTTTCGATCTACGTCCGTTTGTGAACAGGTCTTTTTCTCACGTGAAGCAATAACAAACCGATATCGATCACGTTAAGCAGATGACCAAATTTACCGTTTACTTAGAGCGGGAAAACAAGTAATTTTAATGTTAATATATAATATTTATTTTTACGCGGATGCTGAAAATAATGTAAACAATTTCGACAGCAAAAATCCCCTTGAACATTTTACTCGTATTTTTCACCAACTCTAACATGCAGATGTAATTGTAACATTTTTTTGTAATGTTATTTCATACAATTAATTAAAAACTGTATTCTCAAATATCATAGACAGAAAATTTTAAATAATTTCAGCAGCATTTTTATTTATACCAATTAAAACGAGGATAATTTTATTTTTTTTTCCTGTTGTTGCAGAAGCGTGAAATATTTTTAATTCATGAATGCGGACCATGAAATATTTTTGGTTTATGAATGTGGCGCTTGAGTAGTCGAAAATTATTACCGACCGTGGTCAAATACTTTTAGGGGAACGTTTCATATCAAAATAACATTGGTATAAAATCGTTTTAGAACTAACAATGTTAATGTTCTCGTAATTGTATATTTAATGAAAAACATCTGGCCCACGAAATAGACGAAATATACGGTTTGACAAGGATTGATGATGTTTCGTTGTCCAACGCCTAGTTTATGTTAAGTATTATGTATAATCGCGTACATTCGAAACATGGGGATCGCTGTTCCGAAAAAGTGTGCATTGCATCGAGCAACTGTATCAGATTGGTCAGCGCAATCCAATTACGTTGTACTTGGATGTTCACAAAATTTTGTTCCAAATCGAATACGGGCACTAATGAATAATACTGAAGTTATACTTCTATACGTGTTTTATTACGTAGGATACTTCAGGTATTCAATAAGTGTGTAATAACCTACCAACGGTTATGGGCGATTATGGTTACGCGAATAGTTTAGTTAAAAATTGAAATTGTAGATTATGATGCATTCGTTTTGAAATAAAATTAATGTTCAAATAATCAACGTTGTTTATATAATATAATAATATAAAATTATTTAGAAGATGTGTATAGTTTGGCAAAAAAAAAAAAAAAAAAAAAATTCCAAAATTACAGATATCCAGTATGTACTAATACGAACTACGCGTAGGTACTAGATGGTACGAACGTGACGATTATTTAAAATCGTAACAAAATGACTAATTGATTAACGTAACCACATTTCGTTATGATTTGCTAACCATAAACCTATTTGAATTTTTACACCATTTCTGTAACGGCAGTTCAGCGCCGTTTATAATATAAATACGAATTTACATAAATCAATAGCGATTCGTCTGGCGAAGAGTTGGCGCTTCGTTAGTTTCGCAACATAATTATACCGTTGAAAGAACAACAATTAGTGTAATTCAATAGGTTATTTATGAATCGACTCGAAAGCTGTCACCTTTTCGCTGTCTAGTCGCGAAATACACTTAGAACTGAGCATTTCGCTCAGTACGTGCAGAACAGGATGCAAACAAGGATCACCGCGGCGAACCGAAAGTGATTTAAATGCATAATTTAAATGCCGCGTGCACCTGAGCATAGTATTTCGTAGCATCTCGTCACGCTCGTGTTCGAATAACTATTGTTAAGTCGCGTAATACAATAAAATATCATGGTGTTTCTTCACGTGTTATCGATACGCGCTGTGTATGGAACACGTGACATTATACCGTCGATCAAATCGAAACATTTCCGGTGCTGTACAGAGAATCCTGGTCACCATACATATCGGTTGAAACGAAGCAAGTGCATTTTGTCATGGTGTCTTACCATCGCATGAATGGAGCACTAGATTCCATCGTAATCGTATCAAATAAAAAACATAGGCGTTGCGACGACAAAAGCTGATTAATTCGAGCAGTGACGCTTTGTAGGTTTAAATTAAAAATAAACTTAGATCGTTTCATCAACTACGATCACTTTAGGTTTTTAAAGTTTGCGACTACTTAGTTACATCTCAGTCGTTGCATCTTTAGTTGAAAGCTAAAAGTTACGGTTTTTTTTTTGTAATTTATTATTTTTTGTTTACGAATAATAATAAATAGAGTTAGGATAGTATAGGACTTTTTTAATTTTTTTAATGCACTTATTTGTAGCTTTAGGATATAGTTTTTTTAAGCACAACATTTGATTTGATCATCTACGAGATCAAATAATTAATTTTTATTTTCCATCTTTTGTACTTTTTTGAGTTTAAGGTCATTTTTAAGCATTTTAAGGTAATTATTTCACCATTTTAAGGTCAATTTTTAAATTTGAAGGGTATTTCTTTTTTTCACGTAAATGAAATATGGGTAATATTTTTATCTATTTTCATTTAAATTCATAACATACATAAAATATAGTGATTCAATATCGTCAGTTTTATTATGATGGTGTCTTAATTAAATACTAGCTATCGATAATAAAACCAATTATATAAATACTTAATACAATAATAATGTTTGATACAACGAGTTATTTTAATCGTTAAATTACATGATTGTGATATTGAGAGAACCTATGTATGGTTTTGATAGATATACCAATTTCATTATTGTTTTGAATTTTTAGAATGCGTATCGACATGTTTGTACAATATTCCGGAACATAAAGTATTGCAATCGAGTCGTATGAGGTTTTATGTTTTCGAATTTGTTTCCGACAACTTTTTTTTTAATGATGGTTTAGTGTTGTATAATAAAGTTTGTGAAGATAAAGTTTTAGCAGATAAAAAATTTATAATTCAGCAACAATTTACACGCTATAAACACTTAAGTGGTGTTGGAAAGAAAAACGAGCGAACAACGTCTTTGACACAACCAATATATAATATTTTTCTGCTTTCGAAAATTTCAATTTTAATCTTGATTTGTGCAGAGTATTTTTAAGTGCAAAAAACGGTTAAATAAATTAAGTTATTCAATTTTACGAAACCTTAGGTAATTTCTAGAATAAAAAATAAATACATTTATTTTAAAGTATTTTTTTTTATTTTATAAAATATCGTGCAGCAGTACCTATTAAAATTATCAAAATCCTTTATTTAAATGTTTTTACATTTTTTTTTCAAAATACTATCATTTAAGTAGTTCTGTATGAAACAGTAATTAATAATTTATATTTATTATGAGTTTTTTATATTATTACAAGGTCATTTTTTTATGTAATTTTCAGGTTATGTTAAGGTCATTTTTTCCAGTTTATAGGTTATTAAAGTCTTAGGTCTATTAATAAAAAATATATTTGTATTGATTCAATATTTCCGCACTATATGATATACAGTGTTTTGGACACAAAATTATTTTAAATTTTTTGTCTCTAGCATTCGACTGTACTATTATTCAACCGCAGATTAGTGGTCGCATATCGTGGAACGAATTTTCACCGCTCAATGCGAGTACCGTATTATGTTGTACATTGTTGTTTGTTATGGATGTCGGTCGAAACGGGAGTTTATTATTAAATTACGTATTTCACGTGTTATGAAATTGATACAGTTAACAATTAATGTCAACATCATTACGTACTTTCGGTAATTGATTACGATCAACGGTACTATATATACACTATTAATGTTTGTGCGCGTGGGTCTGAGCTTACGTTTATCTCAGTCATAATATAATATTATGCAAATGTATCATGCAGCGCGAACATTGGACAACTAGCATGCGGGGAGAACCCGTGCACATGCTTATTGTTTCCGATGTTTATATTTCTGATATGGATTTCGTATTTTAAAATGTCATTCGAATTGGTTTCCATCGGCACATCACTCGAGGTATTATTATGCAAATGCTCGACGACGGTGTATGATTAACGTTATATTTTCATCGTCCGGGTCCCTGTGCGTGGATTATATTAAACGGTTGGCGGAGCAACGGACGAGGGGAAAACGCAAAGCTTCGGAAAGACGTCTAAAGGTTGGTTACTTACCGGTACCGTAGTGTGTACCATAAGCCGAGCGCGCCGTGCCGGATCGATTTTATTTGTATTCATACTCGGCCGCGTACGTTAACCGCACTACGTCCGATTAAGGTTATGAAAACTCGACAGTCTGTTGAGATGTAAACCGCAACGCTTGGGTTAAAAATTTTCACTTTCTTGTAGTGCAGTGATAATGGTGACTTTATTGGGGAGGGGGACGTAGGCATCGTGCTACCCCGCATATTTTAAGTTCTGTAGGAAAAAACCACTCTGTTCAGTGTTCAGGAAAAAAAAAAGATTTAATATTTAAACTCTGTTAGAAAGTTAAGTACCTATGCGGGTACAGTAAAGTCTTTTTTCAAAAAAATCGCACGGGATTCAATTGATTTTTCCGTTACATCCGGAGTTTCTGTTATGGGTAGATTGAAAACAAACATTTTTCTTTCGACTCAAAATGAAACGTATTCAATTGTATGCATGATTTCAAAATCAAATTATAATAATAATTTATGTACATAATTTAATAATACTAAATACATTTTTATTTTATTACCACGTGACTTATTATATTTATTATTTAGAAAAATGCTCATAATTAACGATTTTGTAAGTTTTTGATGATTAAAAGCAACACATATTCGAGTTCTATTATCAATTATGATAACTTGCAGTATTTCAAACAAAGGATTGAAAACTTTAGTAGTTCTTTCAAGCTCGAGTTTGCCATTTTAAAATTTTATTTTTCAATCCTATTTGGGTCCGTTTTAAAAGGTTTACTGTGTTACACATTGTTTAGGAACATTTTGTGACTAATCTTTTTTCTTTTTTTTTTTTTTTTTTGGTGCATAGAGAGTTTTCCGTTTGCCGTTAATATATGAGGTACGTTTTAGAGAGATAATTTCAGTGCTTATTTGAAATAGAATTATGGTTATTTTCCGATATGATGAGATTTTCGTCTTATAGAGGATATCGGTGTAGGGATGTATTATTGTATTTGTCAATGTTCATGGAATTAAACAAGGTAACAATGAATCGAAAGAAAGTATATCACAGTATGTATTAAATAGGAAAAATAGAACACAACACACCAAATACAATTGTTAACTATTATTATATGATATATCAAAATAATATGCCTGAAAAATTCTCTCAAGTTCTATACACTAATACTAATGAGGTGAAAATCGTTTTTAAAGTTAATAATATATTTTTTATTTTAATATTTTAATATTTTAATTTTAATTATTAATAATTTAATCAAACATATAAGCAATAGAAACAAAAACTACATAAAAAACCCTTTTCTTTTGAAAATGCTGATATATATATATATATATATATATATATATATATATATATATATATAAACTTATGTGTAATTGTAATTATTCAAAATAGTATATAAAAAACACATTTATAAAATACAATTGAAATAGACGTAATTACATAATGTACATTTTCATATCAATATAGACTTAAAAACATTAAATAACTAAAATAACATTTACGTGAATTCATTTTTAGAAGAGTTGTACAAAAACAATGAAATAAAGAAAAATAGTTTTATTTATATTTTAAATGTACAAACCGATTTGAAATAACATTTTATATTGTAACATTTTATTTAACAATAAATAATAATAACCAAAGTATTTATATTTCTTAACATAACTATGTTTAATAAAAACTCATTTTAAATTATCTCTATGTTAAACGACCAATTTTTCTCAATGTATTGTTTCCACTATTTTTTCATATTCAGTTAAGATTTCATTGACTTTATCTACCTGATGATGAACTTTACTTTGAAATTGTTCGTTCATTAAAAATATAATTCTCTAGACTAAACCTTTATTTATTAATTTATTTCTATACATAATTTTATAGATATTAACCATATACTTATTTTTATTATATTATTTAAAAGTGTATAATTTTTAAGAAAAGAAAAAGTCTGTATTAAGAAAATTGTTGCAAAGTATTATCGATGATCTTGGAAAGTAGGAGTCAGTATGATAGGTATGCTAGTTTTTGTTGAAAAAGAGGATGCAAAACGAAAAACTGAATGATTATGGCGAAAAAGAACATGCATCAAAGGGATTAATGAGATCATTGATTAATTAATTTAAAAAGTTATTTATTGAATACAATTGGGTATAAGCCTCAGTTATAAAACTAATATTTTATATAGTATAACAGTAATATAAAAAGGTAGTACACCAAAATTATTAGTATCAAAGGAGAAATTACGAATCATTATTAGCTAATATTGGTTATATCGCATAATTTTTAACATAACACAATTTGAATATCGAAACTCGATACAATTGTTTCTTATTGTTTTTGATGAAAACGTTTAGAACGTACTTGTAATACATAAGTACTGGTATGTTGAATTGATAAAAATCAAGTGAAAGAAAATATACCATTAAATAATGATAATTCACAATAATGATCTTTGTCAACATACTTTTACACAAAATAAATGTTTAATTTTGCATTTCAAGACGCGTAACATGAATACATAATTCCAGGGGCAGATCGACATTTAGATAACTGCGGGTTAGGCTATTTAAATAAGCCATTTATTAGGGATTAAACTGAATTATAAATGGAAAAAACTTAACCTTGTAACAAAAAAACACATTATGATCATATCATATGTGTGTTTTGAGTTTTAGTCATCATTGAATATGAATGTTATTGATGATTTCGTCTGACATGTAGTACGGTGTATAGATGTTTTACTGTACCATACAATTGAGCCAGTGATGTTATTTGGAGATTAAGCAACTGGAGCATTTGCCCCAGTCTAGAAATATCTTCAACCTATAACCGACACTCTTAAGAAATATACATGCAACATAAAAAGTAAAAAAACTTGTTACCTGTACCCTTTTCAAGGGGCAAGTTTTGTCAACAAATATTGACTGTGGGTCAACCGACCTGCTGTACTCTAGATCCACTCCTGTATGATTCCCAAGCTAAATTGAAAAGCACAAGATACTGCGCGAAATGTACTCGATATATTTTGTTTGAATTTCGGTCGTATATCGAAAGTGACGAGTGTTTATCTTAACACTCAAATTTATCCTAAAACTAAATTTTTAATTTGATCAACATTATTTCGGTACACAAAATGTTGGTTATCAGTGGGAAAGGTTAAAACGAACCGTGGGACTCGAGTTTCAGCGTTCGGAAGTGACGTGGATGCAAATTTATAACCGTTGGTACGTAATACTATACAAAACTTCATATCGAAATAACATAGGTAGCTGGTATGCAGTCGCAATAAACGAGTACGTTTAGATTGAATATCTTATCAATATTCTTCTATAAGAGAAGTATAGGCGACAGATATAAATGGAGAGGGACCTAAATAATAGTTTTAGCAATCTTTGGATAGTATAAAAAAAAAAAAAAATAATCAATACACGATGCAATTAAAAATACTGACGTAGTAACGTGCACTTCCATTGTTATACAATAACACGCATACACGCGCACAACATTTCCAATTACACTATTATTTAGCAAAAATATTTGATGTCAAAATAATTGATATTATTTTTAACCGTGACGTTAAAAATTGTTTTTAAATTACTTATTTACGTATAAAATCATTTTTTTTTTTTTTGCTACACTGATTGTTATACATTGCTTCTGTTTGTGCAACTATTCGATTAAATGTTTTTGAGTAGTATTCGTTTTAAGAAATATCGAATAATCAAACAATAACAAAACGCATTATGAATTATGAACATTGAACACATTCTTTCGGGCTTTTGTTTTCTTAGAATAATAAATGTTTTCGTACTCGTAATATTATGATTGTGTACAAACATAATACATTCTTTTATTTGCTTTATATAATCGTATTATGTCTACGTGATAAAATCATGGTTATAACTTTTGTTCGGTTCAAATTTCTGTCTAACAGATATTATTCTGTTTGGAAATATTATATTATAAAAATGGCAAGTATGATAGTAAAACTATCAGATTCTTGAGTAAAAAATAAATTGTAATTTTTTCTTTTTCGGTTTAGGCAATAAAATTGAAATTGTTATGTGAATTGATTTGACACTTGGGCGAATCAACAAAAAATAGTTATATTATATTTTTGCAATTGCAAATGTATACATTCTTAGAGGCTCGAATGAAAAAGTCGTTTTACAAGACAAAAATATGTATTTCAAAAATTATTATTTTTAAATCGTATGAAAATTAAAGTTTATTTTGTTTGTACCTAAAATATAATTTTACCATGTGCTTACATTTATCAAACGATAATAGTAATTCATTGTTATGATTTCACAATTTGTTTTATAATATTTCATAATTTACCATAGTTTTGTTGGATCATAAATATTTACAAATTCTTATTTATTCAAAGTTTAATAAAGGGTATTTTTTTTTTTTTTTAATAATTATTACAAATATTTAATCAAAGTCAAGCAGGATCTTGATCCTGGAATTCGAGTTTTTTTGATTAAATTTGAGGTCTAGCGTTTGAAAAAGGAGTAACATTTTTTAAAAATTATTTTATTTTCATGGTATTTAAATTGTATGTTTTATACAATTAATAAATATCAAAAAAAAATGTCAAAATAACGAAGTGGTTCAACTTTTAGACACTGAAATAACCAATGATAATATTATCACATGTATTATTCTAATACCATGATGTTATCAATTATTTAAAAATTAAATAGCATTGTAGGAGTAGCTGCTATTATGATTTTATATTCACTATCAGCCACATACATGATAAACATAAAGTAGCTACCAGTAGTATCTCAGGTATTTGAGAAGCAATTTATGACTGCTACTTTGGAATCAATGTGAACGAATCATTGCTACTGCTATTTCATATCATCGCTATGTTTTAGTGCGTGTTTGTTTGCTGTTGACTTCGGGTGTGGTTAATACATTCATATTATAATAAGTGATAAATTACGTGATAAATATGGGAAGTTTGAAAGTGGTGCTGAAAATAGAGTACTTGAATTGAAGACGTGGGTGAAACAACCAGACATCTCTATTTTATGAAAATATTCAGGAGAGACTATTTGAAAGCTATTAAAAAAACTATTTTAAAAGATTTCTAAAAAATTTTCAAAATTAATTAAAACTATATTTGAAATCCAATTTTGATCTTTTAATTGATACCATAAACAAAATTTTCAAAATATTTTTTTTTTTCTTTAGGAATATACAAAAAAGTGATTTTCGAAAAAAAACTGGAGATGTCTGGTTGTTGCACCCACGTCTTCAATGACTGAGGAACATCTACTTGAAAGTCAGTATAACTCTTTATTATAATTTTTTTTTAAAACAAGACTAGAATGATATCATAACTAAGAGTGGTCAAATTAAAAATCAAACACCTACTTCTAATTGAGTGGTTTGAATGATAGTGACGATGTTAATTCTGAAAAAGTAGAAATTCAATCTGGTTGTACTGATGAATATAAAACTATGCGACTAATATCAAATGATTTATTATCAGACAATTTAATTTTGATGAATAAAATAACTTTTATTGTATTTTTAGTGTATGTCTGTTAATTTTTACTTAATCATATAAAAGGAAATCTGCATAATTATCAATAAGTGATGATTAATGAATTACAGATGAGTGAGTAAAAAAACAATCATGTTATTTGAGTCAACTGTAAAATTATTTTATTTTATTTTTACATAATTTCTAATATTTTATATATAAAAAAAAAAAAAATTTATATTTTTAATTGGAACACTTATCAAAATATTTGTATAATAAAAATTAATGATGTCTATATATGATTGTAGGTATATATAATAGGTAAAAGGTGTAACAAGTATTTTTGTCCTGGACTTCGCTAATCCTTTGATATATACATAGCAGACATCGCTAATAAGATTTACAGATGAAATATTCAGGCCGCTTATTAGACTCAAAATTGCTTGGACCGATCGGTCTTGACATATCCAAATATGTGAATAAATAAATAAATCAGTTATAAGACTCAAATTTCGTGAGTTAAAACGTAGATGGTAAAAGTTGATTATTACATTTTACTGGTCATGGGCGTTCCCAGGGGGAGGCAAGACGGGGCACTTGCCCCCCCCCTGGAATGTTATTTCCTCAGCAATTGGTAAAATTTCCAATGAGAAATTAGCTTCTAAAAATAGGTCTACCTGTGTATAAAAAATATTTTTGTCTCTTCCGGCTACAAGATGTACAGCAGAACGTTCATTTAGTACATTAAGGCGTATTAAAACATGGTTACGATCAACGATGGGTGATGATTGACTGAGTGGAATATGCATGTTGAGTGTTCATAGAGAAAAAGTAAATTCAGATAAAGAAAAATTTATTGAAAATGCACTGACACAATTTGGTAGAGAATGTCCACGGAGATTGAAATTTATATTGAATGAAAAAGACTAATGTATTATAATAATATCTAATTGTAATGTTTTAATTGAAATAATGACGAAATATAATAATATACTATAAATAAAATGTATAAAAAAATTTTCTTTTATTTTTTAAATTAATTTTGCCCCTCCCTAGAAAAATGTCTAGGGACGCCCATGTTACTGGTTTCTAATCATGTCATAAGCCATATACGTACAACTAATTATATCGCAATGACGATAGAGCAACCGTTGCAGTCGACGGTGTGATCGTTGTTCATACAATGTACTTATGGTATCGTGAAATAGCAGTACCAGTGATTTTTTCGCAATTATTCCAAAGTATCGGTCACACATTTTTGCTCGGACACTGAGATACCAGATACATGTTGTTACTTATTATCTTACACGAGGCTCGTGAACATGCAAAAATAAAATTTATTGACTTTTGTTACAGTTATTTATATTTAATATAAATAACTGTAACAAAAGTCAATGCTATAACGTTGTATTATTGTTAAATAATTAATATCATCACATTAGTAGAAGTTACTGATATTTTCCCTAAAACTTTTTCAGTCACAGAAGCAATAATTATTGCTACGGATTAAAAATGTACAGTTTACCGTCTCTAAAATGTATAGTTATCAATTTCAGCATAAATATAATACACCTATTATGTAATATATTATATTTTGTACCTATGTACTAAAAATCAAAATGAACTTAATAATCAATTAAAAATGTTGTTCGGTTTTCTTTCCCGACTTCGCCTATTAAATTCATTCGGTTATAATTATCCCTATGTGCTGGTCCCAAACTGAATTTTAATAGCGCCATCAACTGTTTATGTATACACACCATAGGCGGATATTGGGGGGGACTTGGGGGGGTCTTAAGCCCCCCCCCCAGAACGTAATCAAGTCCCCTCGAAAGGTTCTAATATCTCTACTTCAATTACAACAAACAATATTGATACAATTGTAGAAAGTAATCAAAACATAAAAAAAAAAATATTGTGGGCCTCAGATAGAATAAAATAGGAGAGCTACTAGCTTGCAGGTTGAAGTGTCTTATAATGTGTTGACGTTAATGGATATGGTAAAAATGTTAAGCCCCCCCCCCACGGATATGACCAAATATCTGCCTATGATACACACTTTTTTCTTATTTTACGCGATAATAATTATCACAATTATTATACAAAGTGTGTGTATTTTAATTGTTATTATTTTAGTTATAACGAGCGAATAAAATTATTGCACGAACAATATTATAATGTTCAGTGAATTCAGCACACGCACCTCCGTTCGTTATATTTTATAAACACTCGGATAGAATAATGATAAAGTATTCGAAGCGACGCTGTGCGAACTAATTGTGGAAAATGCTTAAAGACATGAGACACAATACTAAAATAATTGGTCGTGAAAAACAATGGGTTTTTTCTTCAACGCGGTAGACGTGTCATGTAAAATAAATCGAATCCGCTCGTTTTAATAGTTCTTTGTATGGGTTGTGAATTTTCTTTAATTAGAAAACGAAAAACAAGAGACACCAGTTGTGTACTGGCAGCACGGTATGAAAGCAGCCGGCAAAGTAAATATAATATATGTGTACAGCGAAAATCTGTAATGGAAAATAATAATTAGTTTGCCCCGCGACACTGACGACGACAGTAAATTAATTAAGCCGTGAACGATTCAACGGTATAGTTTGGCGATGAGTGACAATCGTTGCAGGGTCTTATTTCATAATTCCTAGAACGTGCGTGTATTAATATCCCTCTTGACGACGGCGATAAAAACGTTTTTAATTAATTTTACAGCCGTCACGATTCGTCGTATTACAACATCAAGTCCGCAATGGCAAACGCAGCAAGGAAACGAGCGCCGCAGACAAGTTAAATTAGCTTATGAGTCTGGTTTATTTATTTATCCCGGAGCAGACTGTGACAGTGACCATAAACTAGTGGGTATGAAATTTTGTTTAAAACTAAAAAAAATCGCTAAAGTTGTAAGAAAGCACACAAACTATAATCTCAAAGAGTTGAAAAACGTGGAAGTAGTTGAAAATCTAAAGAAAAACATGGATAAAATATATAAAAATAAAGATGAACGAAATGAATCAATTGATAAAAGATGGGAGAACATAAAAAGCGTTGTAATAGACGCCTCAAAAACCACATTAAATGTGAAAAGAAAAATACCTAGGCAAGAATGGATCACACCAAGTATCATAGACTTAATTGAAGAAAGACGTAAATACAAACACCGGACTGACATGGAAGGACAATTGAAATATCGAAACATAAGAAACCGTATAAACAGAGAATCAAAAAGAGCAAAAGAAGAATGGCTAGAGCAGCTGTACTGTAATAAAACATCTTTTCGCAACAAATAGGCTAGATCAAGCCTATGGAACCATTAAACGTTTCCTCCAAACTAGTAAAACTCGCAATAATTATATTAAAGACAAGAATGGTAAATTGCTCCTGGACACAAGAGAGGTGGTAAACCGGTAGAAAGAGTACCTTGAAGAACTGTATCAAGGGGATGGATATCAATGAAAAAACGGATGAGTATTCTTATGGTGCACCGCTACTAAGAAGTGAATTTAATGCCAGCCTTAGAGATTTAAAAAATAAAAAAGCCCCGGGAGTAGACGAAATCCTCGGAGAATTACTACAGAACGCAAGCGAAAGCATAATAGACGCGATGTACTATCTTATCAAAGATATATATGAAACAGGAGTAATACGGTATTACAGTACTCGTAATTTGCAGTGCTCGAAATGGACCGGAACGCACCGGAATGGCGTTCCGGTTCGTAATATTAACTTATGCATCCGTTCCGGTTGGTAAAAATTAGTATTTAAGAGTTCCGGATCGTAAAAATATTAAGTTTATAAATATTGAAATGTAAAATTATTGGTATTTATTTTTAGATAAGAGAGACGGGACTATTACCATTATACGTTGGTGACGAGCACTGCAAGATGTGTAGATGTGCAAGAACGTAGACGGATATTTGCTGCTACTTATTTATTTTATATTTATAGATGGACTATCATCATATTATGTGTTATGACATTTCATCGAAAACTTGTTATATCTTCTTGATACATTCTATACATTTTATACATGTATATTTTTGTGTGTATATTTCCGTTACAGTTAATAAATACTGTTTGCGCATCATCGCCGTTGTTCTAGCGTACTGGAAATAGTGTAATAAGACGTATCACGTATGGATAAAAAAAAAATAATAAATAAATAAAATGACGTTCTGGTTCGTAAAATTTTCCATTTCGGGCACTGGTAATACCGAAGGACTTTCGCAACAGCAAAATTGTAACACTACCGAAAAAGAATAAAGCTGGCTCTTATACAAATTTTAGAACTCTGAGCTTACTACCCCACGCCTCAAAGATACTCATAAAAATTATATACCGAAGGATATTTAATAAAGCCAATCCATATCTTGGAAATGATCAGTATGGATTCAGAAAGCAAAAGGGAACTAGAGTGGCAATATAAGGACTCAGGATCTTAATAGAAAAACAAATTTCCCGAAATAAAATAACATATTTATCTTGTATAGATATCGAAAAAGCTTTCGACAACATTGATTGGCAAATTATGTTCTCATTAATGAAAGAATAAAATTTAGATTTTAAAGACAGGAGAAGTATATAACCTCTACAAAAATCAAAGCGCAGAAATTACAATAAATAATGAGTCAGCTAGTGTGAAAATACGTAGAGGTGTAAGACAAGGGTGTCCACTTTCACCATTATTATTTAACTGCTATATAGAAAAAAGAATAACGAAAGTTAAAGATAAACTAAACAGGCTTAGGATTGGAATCAGAGTGGGTGGTATATTGATTTCAATGCTCCGTATTGTAGACAGCATCGTATTATTAGCACAAACAGAACACAACCTCCAGAAAGCCCTGGCAGAAATGCAAATAATTATAAATAAGTATCAAATGCATATAAATTCAGGAAAAACAAAAATTTTAGTTTGTGCACGTGAACCCACAATTAATGCAAATATTTATTTAGAAAACCACCTTATCTCACAAGTTTCTAGTTTTAAATACTTGGGAAGTTTAATAACATCAGACGGAAGAAGCTCGCAGAAAATTTAACAAAAAATCGGGCAAGCAAAGACAGCTTTTATCAAGAAAAATAAAATTTTGGTTTCGCATTATACGACTGCGAGACATGGGTTATTAATGAAAAATAAAATGATCCTTTGAAGCATTCGAAATGTGGTGCTGAAGACATATGAAAAAATAAACTGGACAGAAAGAGTAACAAATGAAGATGTTATGACCCAAGTTGAAGAAACAAGATCCTTACTTTAAGCCATAAAGCGACGACGATGGGATATTATTGGACACGTTTTACGCCATGACGAAGAATTGCATCATACTATAATAAAAGGTGAAATTGAAGGACGGAAACCACCAGGAAGACCAAGAAACTCGTACATATCTCAACTGAAAAATAACGCAGGGATTGGTACTTGCGCCAAATTAAAAAGACTCGTCGAAGATCGTAATAAGTGGAGAGCGAAGTTAAAAACATTGTGAACCAACCCGATATAGGTTGATAAAAAAATGAGCCTGGGCGTCGGATGTACATTAATGACCTTTGTGAACGAAACAGTAGGAAGCATGGCGATCAGACGCAGAAATTCTCGAGTTGAACTATAAGCGATAGTAATCTAATTATTATAATACGGCAGCGGTACATGCTTTTTTTTTATTATTTAATTATTTATTTTTTAATCAAGTCTCAAAGCTTTGTTACGATGGGTTTTGACACTCAAACGGTCCTTGTCCGTCACGACAAATACGAATGGCACACAATGGTGTCATTCCAGCACGGCATGCTCTTATTGAATTATCAACTCGGCGACTTATTTTACCAAAGTACCGATTGACGTGTGGGAGAGGGCCGTCAAATCAGTCCAAAAATATAATTATTTTCTACTTTTTACATCCGTATAGTATACTCGTACATCTTATTTTTATGATTACAACAAATGGCCAATGGCTTTATAAAAGCAATATTTTAATGATGTGTAGACTTTGAAATAGTGTATGAACTTTTGTGGCAAATGTATGAGTTGCGCTTCCCCCCCCCCCCTTAAGTAACGTTACTACTGACGCGTAAGTGTAACTTGATTACAGATATCGTTACAAATATCCAATTGTCCAATACTTTCAGTGACACGGACGGAATCGTTCTTATATGCTGGTTTCAAGGGTGAACGTGACGCGGACCCGGTGGCAGCAGTTCTTCCAACGGACGCCGCCGATCGCGTTTCTGGTTCTTAATCAGCCGACAGTCCGCGGAACACGATACCGATACGTCACACCCCGCACCTTCCTTTAGGAGTGGGAAGAGCGGAGTGTAGAAATCGCCGATGGCAAATGCCGACGGACTAACGAGCCTCTGTTGTTCGACAACTTTACGTCTGTACGGTCATACGCGAACTCACATCCGCCCATCTTTTGATATTGTCACCACCAGTACGACTTGGCTCCGACCATTCGTGCTCGTTTCTTTTTATTTTTTTTTTTGTGATTGTTATTACTTTTTTTTTTTGTTTGGTGCCAATATATTGTGCTCCGTACACGAGCCAAGACTTGCGCCGTCTCTTTTTATTATTATTATTACACAACTCTATCGCCGTGCGACACGTGTGCCACCCATCGGTCCACAGCAAACGCTTCGGACAATCGAGGTAGCCGAGAAAATCCAGAGCGACGCGTTCGCGTCTATCGGCACAATATACGAGTATGACATTTATGGTAGATGACCGAGACATTCGCTCGTCGATGTCCAGACGAAACCGCTGGACCTAGAGACTAGATGTTTCGTGATTATATAGTATATCTCTAATGGTGTAAGGGTTAAACAACCAGGATATTACCCTTAATATTCTCATAAGTGGGCGGAAAAGGGTTTCTACGTTTAATCCATATCTCCGAAAATACATAAATATTAATTTCTGGACTTTAATCTAATTCACCTTTAACAATATCGTTTATGTGAAATAATGTTACAATTAGTGTTGATATTATAACGAAATGCATCTATTAATATTACAAATAATTACAACCACCGATAAAAGGCATCAAAAATTTAAGGATTCCAATAAACGTGATTTTCAATAACTATTTTAATAATGAAAATTATAGCGAATTATGTGCAAAATAATAATTCATTTTAACGCTATTGCTGTAACGTTATCAATTAGATCAAAGATCTCTTTAGACAAATACGCGAAGTCAAAGTATATTAGTCTACAGAGCATAATCGTTGTTGCTGACATAATTAAATCTCGCAGCTAACAGTTCGTTACTCGAGATGGAACCCAGTCATTTTCCAATCCGCTATTTTCTTTCCCCCTTCGCACGCAACTATTTTCTCGCGTATTCGTCGATCGCAATGCTCTCCGTGTTCTTTTTGATCATCCTTCTCTCATTCTTATCATACAATATTATACTATCTCTTTAATTATTTTATCTTTTGCGGCATCCCGTTCTCCCCCCCCCCCAAACCGCATTGCAGTCCCACCACTATTAGTGATACAGTACGTAGTAGGATCAAAAAGTTTTAGGAATTTATTTATAGAAAAAAAACTATTTTTCTTATCAAATATCTAATTATTGAAATTAAAAGTAGACATTATTAGCTATCTGTAGGTTTTGTCATTGAAATTAAATTAGTCTCATGTGAGGCGTAATCGAGTCCATACGAAACGGAGTTTACGCATATTTTCAAAATGTCACAATTTAACGCGCTAACATTAAATTTTGTTTTAAACTTAGAAAAACTGCTGCAGAAATGCCTGAATGTTTGAAAACAGTTTATGGTGAAGAAGCATTAAGGAAAACAGCCGTTTATGATTGGTTTAAACGGTTCAACAATTGTCAAGAGTCACTCGAAGGCGAAGAGCGGAGTGGCTGGCCGTCAACTTCAAAAAATGATGAAACAATCAAAAAATTTAAAAATTTGGTACGATCAGATCGTCGTTTATGTGTTCAAGATATGGCAAAAGTATTAGGAATATCGTATGGTTCAGGTTTTGAAAGATGATTTAGGAATGCGGCGCGAAAGCACATGTTTGTGCGAAATTTGTTCCACGCATTTTGACCGAAGACCAAATGGAAAACAGAAAATTGATTGTCGCTGAACTTTTCCGTAAATGAAAAAGATTTTTTATCAAAAACCGTTACAGGCGATGAAACTTAGGTTTTCATTTATGACCCACAGACAGAATTGCAGTCATCAGAATGGCACACAACAACGTCACCGAGTCCAAGAAAATCACGTGTTGTCAAATCATAATTGAATGTCTTGTTGATTGTTTTCTTCGACAATAAAAGATTAGTTACGTATTATTCCTTAACAAAGTTAATGATTTTTGACTTTACGATTTCAGTTTTCTGTTGGACTGTCGAAAAATGTCCAGCATCAACACACTAACTTCTGTGTTTGTGTCACTTGATTTTAACCTTACTTTACCTTTATAGAGGTCACAAGTGTCCGGCTCATCGATACTTGATTATCTACTGCGGAATAAGTAAGTGCTATGTTATTTAGCTTACAAAACTGCCTAATTGCACTGATTAGCTGTCAAATCTTTGTAATCCCAAAGGCCCTCCATTAAACAAGAAGGAATGTAATCAGTTCAAAATCACTACCAATATCGACATATAATCCCTATTTTCCCTTCTTTCCCCAACTTTTTCCACTTCTTTCTTCTTTTTCTTTTTCATTTTTGGGTTATTCCTTGAAAAAGCAAAATGAGAAAAGAAGTGATAGCAGTGACATTCTCATAATGTACCACGTAATTTTGTCAAGCGACGCAGTTCGACTTTAAGCGTATTAGCAATACATGAAAATACCCTATTTCAAACGATCAGTGTGATAACATACCTTGTTTATTTATTATATTTATTTTATCTTGTTTGTTCAGTAAAATTTGACTGTGATTTTACCATGAATTTACTATTACCACCAAATCGTTGTTACGAAACCGATGCACTTTATTCGTTTGCACTTTTCACCCGACGAACAGTGACGTCCGGTATGATGTTTCGGACACTATTTAAACACAAACTCCGTGATACCCCAGCGATAAGACATATCCATGTCGAAAATTACAACAATTTCGATTTTTTTACGGTACCATTAGAAAATTCGATTTCTTCGTAAAAAAATAGTTATAATTTTACCATCGGTAAATCTATACAGAATCGTGTTACGGGACAACCGTGTCAATGACGAAACAAACGCACAAAGAGTATTATCATTATTATATTTTTATTTTAGGTTTCACGACAGACTTATCTACATTGCCTGAGTGACCGACTGAGCAGTATAACGTCATTGTGGATTAATCGCTTATCTCGTATATTCATATTGTTCCTAATGAAAATAGTTTCGATTTATGTCGACTGCAGGTTGTCTCGCGTCAGTCCAAAATGCCACGGATGTTTGCGACCTTTATGATAATTCGCATTATAATAATACACTATCCTCATAAACGGAGATTTGATTGAATTTTAGGGGGGGCTTAAATGTCAATTGTTGCAAAATAAGTACCTATTTCAATATTTTATACTACGAAATTAAATAATTTCGGGGGGCTAAGCCCCCCCAAGCACCCCCCAATTTCCGCCTATGACTATCCTGCAGAAAAACAGTCGGGGATATGCCATTAACCATAAGACCGGAATGTTCACAGTGTACACCTCAGTCACCACTCGGTCCCAACAATAATGTTTCAAAATAATCTATAACCGCAGTAGAGTTTCAACCAAGGGTTTTAGTTTTTAACCGACTCGACAATAACAACAATCTGCGTGCAACAAACGTAATATCTATACGTCGTATCGAAACATATTGAAACTACTCGCATTAGGTGTAGGCACCTAATGGGATTGAAATGTACATTTATTTATTATTTTATCTGTGTTACGCGTTAGAAATTTTAACGATAATAATTCTGATTGCGTTCAACTGAAAACACGTAATGGTCCGTAAAAGGTTAAAAAAAATAAATAAATAAACAAATAATTCATAAACAACACGATTCACGTAGAATCCGCTGCACCTAAACCGGCCTTAACTGCGTTACATCAATTTGATTCCACACGCAGACTCGTTTATGTAAACGCATTATGACGATATTGATTAAGGACCATTTTTGTGCGTCCGTTTGTATCTAATTGGTCAATACAAAATAAATGGCAGAGCGAAAAAATAATTCTTGATTAACTGTCAGCGGACTGGATTTCAAATATATTCGGATACACTCGATTTCCTCGGGTGGGCCAACGGTTTCTGGAAAATATGATTCATCTCGAAAGCTCGTGAAAATAGGGAAAGCGACATGAATGTTATTACTAAGGCCCGGATTTTCATGTAACAAACATTATTGAATATGCACATATTTATGCACACGAAAATTGTAAAATATGCATTAAAAAATTTGTTTATTGTGTGCTAAAAAGTCATTGCAAGTATATTATGCCGTACAAACTACTACAACTTACTATTATTTACAAATTACGAAATATAAAGATTATAAATAAACTCTATAAATTCAGGATAAAAAATATTAATCTTGGAATAAACACGAAGTTACAAAGTATGATTTGAAAATTTTTCAATTGGAATTCAACGGAACAAAGTGGAATGGATGTCACGTAGCATAGATTTATACTTATAAAACTTCTTTCTACGTGACAAAGACTATTAGCGCATATTTAAAACAAGATACGTCTTCAGATAATACTTAGACAATGCCTTAATTTTCGTCACTTATTTCTTTGCTTAATATTCCACTAATTGTTTTAATTTGAGAATACCCTAGATTTTTTTGATTATTTTAGCCTATTCCCATTTTTATAAAAAAGATACAGTCTAATTTTTTTTTCACTTATTATCTATAAAATATACATTTTTATTCAGTTATATAGAAACATGTTTATTTTATTTATTAATTTATTATTTATTTACTATTTAAATAATTCATTGTCATATTTACTCGAATGCGCAATACAGTGAAAACTGTCTAAAGCGGAATCGCATGGGACCAACAAAAAATTCCGCTTTAAGCAGTTTTCCGCATCATTTAATAAAACTGAAAAATTCCGGATTATTCAATTCAAATAAATACCAAAGAATATTTTTCAAATTATTGTTTTAAATAATAGAATTAATTAAAATCAAACTAAAATATAGGTTTTATAATTCATTAAATTTAAACTAAAATATAGGTTTTTTATTACATATTATATATGAAATTACTAAGGCAATTATACAAATAAACATTTAGAATTTCCAAAAATGATGTAGAGTTTAAAGATGTAAATTACCTTTTAACCATTCTTTTTTAATTCTATTTTGATTTTTAAGAGTATTGTAAACCTGAGTTATTCCACAATTAAATATATTTTGTAATTGTTTTACTGAATGTTCTTTTGTACTCATATCGATCAGTTAATATTTTTCATTTTATGAAAGACACTTATATTTTGGCATTTTAATACTTAATTCGATGAACGGGAGATAAAATAAAATTAAAAGTGTACGTACGACTGTTGGTGTAAGACTGTTTCACAGTTACAAAGAACAAATTTCGTATCGTTTAAGATGTGATAATACATAATAATAATGCGATAATGCGATAATGCATTGTATGTACGATGTACATATAGATTTGACACGCGCGTGTCATTTTTCCGGTTTATGCAAGGTTTTTACTTGCATGGGACTTACAAAACCGTTCCGTTTCCGCGTTATGAAGGTTCCGTTTTATTGAGGTTGAGCGTCTATATAAAACTATAGGAACGTGCCGGGACCATGGAAAAATTCCGTATTGGATAGTTTTCCGTATTATTCAGGGTCCGCTTTAGACAGTTTTCACTGTATATGCAAAAACAAAAACCGTCCATAGGCATCTAAACAGTGCGAGACATCGACATACAATAATTAATTATTATTCAAAATGGTTCTAAGTGAATTATGGAAGGATACGATTTTTCATAATAAACACACATATAAGTATACATACATATAAATATATATATAAACATCGTGCATTTTTCGATTTCTACAACGGATTGTAAATATTACAATCGATTACAAATATACTGTAACGTTTTGTAAGAGCGTCGAAACGTTATTATTGAACGTGGAAAAAAATATTAATAAGTGTTTGAACAACTTGGATTTTTCGTGGCGACGGAATACTGCTAAGCGTCCGCCTAACGATTTGTTGCTGCCGGTGCCGTATGATTACCGAATTCCTCTTGTTCGTCATTCCGTATAACAAACATACCTAACCCTTTCAGTCCCGAATTATGATCTAACAGAAAAAAAAAATATTTCATATGTTCTTTGCATTAAATATATTCAAATTAAGAGAAATTTTGAATTTTGAAATTTTAAGAATACTTAAACTTGAGTTATGGTGACTTGTCATTATAATGGCAGTTGGGCGTTAAATAAAATTCCATACATTGTCATTATAATGGCAATTGGGCTTTAACGTATAACACATTTTATCATTAAATAATCTTAATTAATAAAAACAAAACAAACACAAATTTAACAATATCTAAAATATCTCCAGAAGGTAGCTGATGCTGTCTTTTTGACATTTTAAACTAAAATTTATAACATGAGTTAAATTGAATGAACAGCTATCTATGTATTATTAAATTAAAAGAATACTTATTAAAAAGGTAAAGTTGTTATTCTTCACAAAACAACAAAATTTCAAAAGGAGTGGAGTTACCGACGAGATTAACAAACAAATAATAACAAATAACGATCATGAAACAGCAAAACACACGCTTATGATATCAGAAGTCCAAAAATAATATTTTATAATATTATCACAATTCACAAGCTGTAAACGCCCAACTGCCATTATAATGGCATATCATTTAACACGATAATAGTCGCTGAGAATAAACAATAAACAAATTTTAATACTTCCATAATACAATAATATCTGTGTTGACAAAGGGGAAAAAATATGGGATTTTTCCTATTCGATTTGAATGATTAATATTTATTTTTAGAAAAAAAAAAAAAAAAACTCGACTAACTTCTTTTTTTTTTTCTTATACATCATATTCTCGGAATATCGGTTACTTATAAATATAATCTTAATTATTATTATTATCTAGAAATATTCTTTGTCAAAATAAACCATTTTCCCGAAGGTTATGTATAAAATTGTAATATCTACAAATACTTTTATTGTAATGCCATTATAATGGCATTGGGGACTGAAAGGGCTAACGTAATACTTTCTGCCAATGGCAGTATTCGCGAAACAATTCGTTATAGCATCTGAACGTGGGTATTTCTACGATTTAACGTATTTTACTGAACAATTAATTTATTCGCACAGAAAACTAGCTTTGACTCCAAACAACGATGATAACAAATACCGGGTGAATTATTTTACAACGAAATACCAACGTAAGGCATTCCCGTTTCTAAGAATGCGTCGTTTCAAGGGACGATTCGCGCGAGGAACGTGACGCTGAGCGCCGATACGGTTTTTACGTTCCATCGTAATACAGTTTCGAACGCGTGACAACGAAACAATTCAGGACTATTTATATTATTATAAATGCACCGAGAGCACGGGTCGGTAACGGATAATGTTAGGCTGCGCGCCCGGTACCCGTTATATTTTCTTGCCGCCATCCTACACTCGCCGACCGATCTGTTACATTTAATTGTACGTACCTAACATGTAATTTAGTTAATAAATAGTTTAGATGTTAACATGATCAATAATGAATTTTTAAACAGGTGTATAAATATATACAAATATATATATGTATAAAATTACCGCCCAATCGTCCCGACTTACGAAAAAAATAAAACAACAATAATGTGTAAACAAATTCAAATAATTCACAGCGTCGTAATATAGGTGGATTTATTATCCAACGTATCGAACTGTGCACACGGGTAATCAAATATTATTAATAAAAAATAATAACTCACGTAATAATGGCTTGCTTATCAGATAAGTGTTGCCTAAAGATCTAAATAACAATAAGTGCACACACGCGGTCACACGTATAAATTGAATAATTTTAAATTGTTATGATTAGCATATGCGTTATACGAAACACAATATTCGTGTCGAATCAGCGAGTGCAAAACATAACACTCTTTAAAAGCTGACTCGATTCGATCCGTTAAACGAAACAATTATTAGAGCGTACGCAAACATTAAAAATAATAAAACGGTTTGCGTTTCAGTGCGAAAACAATAATAATACGAATAATTGTTATTAGCGCGTACGGGAATATAATAAAAAACATAATAGTGAAATCCGCCGTTCGAGCAAGATTATTATTATAATGAGAACCGACTCTTAGTGTAAATAAAAAAAAAAAAATGATTAGGCAATGACGCGCCGTTGTGTGTGGAAGAGACGGGACGCCACGTGTAAGTGACACCCCCGCACGGGTGCTTAACAATGAAATACTTTATAAATAAGAGACCACGATTGACAATGGCGCATCGACGTCGACGGTATGACATTTTTCTTGTTTGTCAATTTAATATTTTCAAAAATAAAAATGTACCGGTACCGCTGTTGTAAGACGATTAAAACGCAAACGGTGATGATTTCGCAAATTATAGGGTTTGTTTCGGATATTTGGTTAGATATGTTATTCGGGTACAACGGTACTGCTGCGGTAGGATTTTTGACCGGGGAGTTTACCAATTGCGCTTAAAATTACATTTTCATATACCAATCGCGCTCGAAACATTTTAAGGTCGATATACCAATTGCGGTCTAAAAATGTTAGGGTCGATAGACCATTTGCGCTCAATACATTTTACAATGCCTAAGGAAAACTTAACAACCGATTTTTTTGCGAGTTAAAAGTAAAAGTCTTCCAAGTCGGTGAAACGTATAGGTTTTATACAATTTAGTTAATGAAATAATATTAATAATAATAAGAGAATAGGTGGTAAAATCACAATGATATAATAATAATAATAAGATTTTGAGTTTAAGGAAATTATGGTGTTTGTATTTTGCATGTTTTAAGAATAATCATAATTTTTTAAATAATAATTTGAGCATGGCATTACAATTTAGAATAATATAATTTGGTTAGTCTACAGCATAATATATTTATATATTAAAATAATTAATTTGGTCACCTCGAGGTATAATAATAAAATGCTGATTTAAAAAAAAGTTTAATACAAATAAATGAAAAGATACACTAACCAGTCACAAGTTTGCAATTACATTAAAATAATTAATTTGGTCACCACGAAGTATAATAATAATAATTTGCTGATTTCAAAAATTGGGTATCATCAATGGGTTCTTCTATCTACAGTATATATTGTGTGCAACGAAACAATTAGGCTGATAAAATATATCCAATAATAATGAAATCATGTTTTCGTCCATCACTCAAATGCATACCTCCGTGATCAAAATATGTGCGTAATAATAATAACGTTTCATAAAATTCCCTATATTAATATATATATAATAATACACTGTTATAAAATATATTAAAACATAAGACATAAAGTAATATGATTTTGAGTTTATGGTACTCATAATATTTGTATTTTGTATGTTTTAACAATAATAATAATTTTTAAATATTAATTTTAACATGGCAATTAGAATAATATAATTTCAATACAAGCGCAATTGGTATATTGACCCTAGTATAAAAATTTTATTTTAGGCGCAATTGGTCCATCCCCGTTGACCGTAGTGGATTATAAATCAAGAATGTTCTAATTTTATTTTCTTACATGGCAGTAAGCCACATAATCCTGCGGGGCCCCACATATTATTACCTTACTTGTATAATTTTATGAAATTTAAGGTCTTTGGTACGGTCTTCATTTTCGTTGATAGTAACAATAAATAACCCTTTTCCGACGATAATATTATTATGAGATTATTTATAGAAAAAGTGATATTCGTGGTACATGGTATGAGAGACTTCCCATAAGCTCGGAACCAGGTGCGACCGCACTTTTCCACCACCCCTCTCCTCATATCCCTCCAATAGTTTCTGCACTGGTATTATAATGGCATAGATTACTTACTACTATAATATTCGGTTTTACTTACAAACTCGGCCGAAACAATAATATTTTGATTATTATTTTATTCAATGGAGCACGCAACGATAAAATTAACACCACACGGCTGTTTACTGTGTGTGCATTGAATGCATTATCGAATGTCCGGTAATAAACTACTTAACGTCCCGACGGATTATAATAATCGCATAGCCTTGAGCCACCGTTGCCTTATTATTATAATATTACGACCGTTTTGCGAATTCGTATAGTTCTAACGAAAGAACCGACACGACGTAATTAATTATTGCCGCGGTCGCTACGGGCCGTTAAGTTTTTCACCGATCGTACGCTTTTGTTACGGGTTTTCTTATTGAAATCGCCTTAAACATCGTTTAATCGTCACGACGTGTTCTTGACGAATAAGTGCCAGAAATCGTCGTTCACGTGTACACGCGTACAAACGTGTATTTGGGGGATAAATTTTTCAAAGTCGAAAAAAATTAAATAAATGATAGAATTCGGTAAGCATACGATACAAACTCGATTTGCCGGTTTTTCCGTTCTAAACAAAATGTGTATGCGCAAAGAACGACGATAATGGTTTTCAGATATTTTCCAATTCAGGGCACGGTCCCGAACACGGTATAAAATGATAAGCCACTTGGCAGAGTTTAAATACGCGGACATTAAAAACGTATTCGAATTTCGTGTATGCTAAATGTAATTCGGATAAACCATCGTGCACATACCGCACACCATTAAGCCGAAGGTGTATTCGTTGTAATGTAGTCGAGGGGATCGGAATTATTTCTGCAAAAGACATTTTAATCGAGAGCCGTATGTAAGTGATCGGTAAGTCCCCGAACACGTTCACCGTAGTGTAAAAATAATACAATAACGAATGCCGGTGGCCCGACGTACGAAAAAAAACTTCTGTGTTTTCTAATCCGTCGTTTAACGTTTAAAATTATAATACATCGTTTGCCGGTGTGCAAGGGCTCATCCATGGTGCCAGGGATCGGCAGCACTCACCTACGCTTGCACGTTTAAAAAAAAAATCCTTTTACACGATATGTAACGTGTATATGGTACGTGTAATGTGTTGGGCTATGTTTTCAATTTTAGAGAAACACGATAATGGAAAAAAAATAACACGCGCACTATAGGTGAGACCGGATAACCCTTTTTGGACACATATTGTTCCCGTCTGTGTTAACAGCTAGTTTGGGTTACATGTGGACTGTGGGAAATTTATCATTTTTGCAAAACCCGGCATATAAATTACGGGGGGAGGGCAATTCAATATCATACAATCCGCTTAAAACCCGATAAGTTGCATTATATATTTTAAACTGTAGTAATTCATTTTTTTAATATCTTGTTCGTGATTATGTACCAAAAATGATTTTTCTAGTTGAGTAATTTTTTCGTCGTTTAAGACCGATTTGATTTTATATGACTTATTTGAACATCTTCACAAACAATTTTTTTCCGAATCGTATTAAAATTTAAAATTTTTCAACACCAAATGACAGTTGTTTGTCATTTTGATTATATATTGTTATTAATTTAAATAAACGGAGCACAGTTGTTAAAAAAAGATATTTTAACTTGTCAAAATCCAAATAATTGAATTCATTGAAATTATATTTGTGGTAGGAATAATAATGTCTGAAAATAAAAATGGTCATTAACACAATCAACGTTTGATTATCGGTAAAAAATTGATCAAATATTATCTGATATTATTCACTACGCGCGTTATATTTTACTTTTAACGGTTGCTTCGAATACACCTTAATAGCGAAATCAATATTTTTTTCAATTAACACAGTGAATTATTAAATTTAAGTGAATAGTTAAAATTAAATAGTATTAAAATGTTGAACTTTTAATTTTTAACAATATTATTCAAAATAAAGGCATAATTACTGACAATTTATATTTCTTCATATTTTTTTTAAATAAAATACAATAACTAAAAATTAAAAATTTTTAACGAGTTAAAAGTTCATGGAACTAATAATAGATATTTGTGATTTAAGTATTATATAATTTCCATTTGCTCCAATTTGATCTAATTGATTACGTGATATTTATTTTAGCTGGATGTAGTCGAGAAAATAAGCTAAAAATGATTTATTATTATGTTTTTGAAATATTGCGTAAAGTACTTCTTAAAGCAACAAATTTTGAGTCAAGATAAATTATCCGTGGACGCCCAGAAGTGTAGAAATATGGATTTTGAGATGTTTAGATAACATCACACGAAAAAAAAAATCTAGGATCAATAATAATGACCATGTTTTACATATGTTACAAAGGATTTTATCTGATTCGGTCATATGCAGTATACCCAACGTACCGAAAAAAATGTACTTTAGCTTTCCAATGAAGCTCGAAATCTAATCAATATTAATTAAATATACATATAATATAATTTTCTTTACCTTCTACCTTTAATTAATTAAAATAAAAAGTAAAATATTATTATTAAAAAATTCCGACATTTTTGATGATACCCGTTTGAATTAAGAAGAAATGTCAAATTTGTATTATTTGTTACCCTAAAAAACGCATATTTTTGTGTAATAATAGTGATACCAAATAGAATGAGAGTTGATGTTAATAATTTAGACAAGCTAAAATCTCTTTCCGGATTACTGTGCGGTGTACTTATTACTCAATACACTTCTGTTACCGAAATCTGAGACTAGTAAGTAAGTGCTAACTAGTAATATCCCAAGTAAAATAATCGATACTTAGTACGTTGTTTGAAATACATTTGGACTTACCAATTTGTACATAACAACAGATAGACATGTATATTACGATATACAACATATGTATTAACAAATTAATATTTTTCTAATTAAATAAACATATGCAAACCCATTTATGGGTTCTAACCTGGTAACTTATCGGTTTTGCCGCAGAGTGTATAATGTTATGATTTCTAATTTTTTTACTGCAGATTATACATCGAAAAAAAGGTAAATTTTCCGCTGCTCGAACGTTCGAACGCGTATTTCAGACATTCCGGAACATGGCCGATCTCGGCTCGGGATCGAGTGAGTGGTATTTCAATCAATGGTCAAACGGTGTGTACGTAATCACTGGCACTATGTTAATCGGCCGCGTTGCTTATTCGGATTCAAACCGATGAAATCGACACGATTAAATATCGAACATTTCGTCCTCAACGCGGTACTGTAGCGATGATTATGACGTGAGATTTCGAATTTTCCACCGACCCGGCGCGTTACGCCCGTCAACAGAAATTTAATCTGTTATCGGTGTTGATTTTATTACCACTGTAACAGCGACGACTGTACGGTGTAAAAGTACGTTCCAAGTCATGCGAAATCGGATACACGTAATGGTCATAAAAATGATATTACGTTCATTCACCGAGTGGCAGAAAAAAATATATGTATCCGTACGATTGGAAAAACTGAAAAGGTCGTAAAACACGTCATAAATCCACAACAAGTACAATTGGGGCTGGTTCAGCCGCTCGTAACCGGTCACCCCAGTGTTCGCGAGTCGGTGCGACGGTACGCGTTCGGGGATTGCCGTTATAACTGTATTTATTAGATCATGAAGTGTGTGCCGGTCGACGGGACGCAAAACGTTACCGGACAAGGGCAGCAGGGATCGATCGTTACGTCGCATTGTGCTATCGGGTCGGGGATTGGTTTTTCCGGGGACCATGATGCGAGTGCCGACCCCGACGTTCGTGAGAAAGGGCGATAACAATTCAAGGAAGGTGCACATGGTGCAGGGATCGAAGGTGAATGTTTTCCAACCACTCGGTTGATCGTGCGTTCAAACGGTTCTCGCGATCCGATGGCCGAATGGATTTAGCCTTTGCAGGTTACGACCAGTGGTGCAGTTTCGGGGGGAGCGGGTGGAACACCCCTCCCCCCGCTTTGGAGTTTTTCACCGGTGATGTTTTAATCGCGGTCGAAGCCTATAGTTAATAATGTAATGTAGTGTTTGTTCCCCGTGATACTCAACATTTATCAGCGTGACTAAAAAGTATTGATAATGATATCGACGACCAGTGCTTGTCTAAAATCACGGACCACAGTTATAATAATACACACACCGATATCACAGTACCGCGGGATACCGTTTACGGCCGCTATGGTTGTAACAGTGGCAGCTCTAGGGGGGGGGGGGGTAGCAAAAGGCCATGCCCCCTACCTAAATCAAAAAAAAAAAAACCATCGAATATAATATAAATATAATAAATTAAATATAATATAATATAATATAATATAATATAAATATAATATATACAAAATAAATAAAAAAAAAACCATCGAATATAATATAAATATAATAAATTAAATATAATATAATATAATATAATATAAATATAATATATACACTTTTATTGTTAAGGTTTATAATATTATTTTAAATTAGTATACTAGATATCGTTTAATTGGATTCGAATAAAGCATTTAAATAAATATGTAAAAAAATATTAATAAAAAATGTGTGTGATGTTTATGGCCCCCATCCCCCCCAGAATCAAAGTCACTTCTGGGCTGTAATATAATGCTTAGACAAATTATAATATAACTGTTGACAGTTTTTGACGATGAGAGAATTCCTCGATTTATTTTGTAAACATATACAATATTTGTGGTGGATTAAACATTTTTAAACCGTCCCTTCCTCCCCCTCATAGTTGAGCTCCAACTTCGCTACTGGTTATGGCGCAGGTGGTCATCGTTTTCGCCAAAAATGCTATTCTCATTTCCATCAAAAACGAAAAAGGTTCACCTAAAAAAAAAAAAACGCTTTAAGTTTTTGCATACACTAGACCCGAACCAGTCGGACCGGATGAACCGAAAAATATTCGACCCGAATTTTTTCGAATACAGTTGCCATTCGTTAGATATTCCTCCAATTCTCATTTCGAACTATTAATAGCCATTTTGAAATATATTATTCGTTTAGTTTTTATATTATTTACTATTTTTTATTATTTATTTTTATTATTTTCCATTGAAATCGTCGAAAGTCAAAGTTCATTTATAATTTGTCTCCGTACGGGACGTATAACATTATCTTTGCACATGCCAACGACACCTCAACTCTGGCATCTAAACATGCTACCGCGATCACATTCTATTCGATCGATCACAATACACGACACACTTGATTATATAATAATGTAACGGAAATAAAATATTATTAAGCCGTACGTACATTTGATAAATTATATATATATATATATATATATATATATATATATATATATATATATATATATACGCACCGATACATCGTATAATATCAAATTTCAATATCAATCACTTTTAACCTACTTCTCTCATCATAATGTACGTTAAATACATTAATCTGAATTTATATTTTAAATCGTAATTACCTCATCGGTGCAATTAATGATGGAAAATCGTGTGGGGTGTGTTCGTGTTACGCTATACGCATTCACATAGCCGACTCATATCATCTCAAAATTAATCGTTCGTACGGTAAATGTTACATAAACACCCATCATATGCACATGAATTGGTTTTAGGTAATATACTAATTCTATACACGGAATTCCGTTCCATACGATACGTACGATGTGAACCTACGGTCGCTTACCTTCAACCGACACAATTGACTCTTGCGTGTACATCTTGTAAATTGTTTTGGATCGTCCACGGTACTAATCAGTTGTTTGAACGACCTATGAAAATAAATACTCTTTCGGGGACGTTTTAACGCACAAACATTAAATACACTAGTGATGATTAAAATGTTCCTAATAATTTCTTACCGTAATTTGCAGCTTGATTTGAAGAAGAAGTTATAAGTTATAAAGAAGTTTAAGTAATCAAATATTTAACAGAGAAAAAAATATGGAAACAAATAATTTATCCTGTAACTCATATTATGTATAACTAAACTATTTATATTATGTTTATCATAAAATATATTATCGCATTGTATCAATGTAACTTGTAATAATTAGAATAATTTTACCGATGGTTTAATGTTAATCTGAATTTTATTATTTATTACGTTACTGATAATTACTGTTTAACTAATATCGACCTATGGATAAACGATGTAGAACAACAAACATATAGGTACAGTTAATATTTGTCAACATTTCGGATAAAACCCAAAGTTGTGGAACTCGTAGTAATGATTACAAAATTGTATTACTTAATCGACCTAACGTTACGATTTTGTGTTCCGTAGTTACCATGAACTTTTTGAACGATGTTATCCATAACAAACTATCCATATGCACGTATATTATTCATCTGTCACGGTTGGAATTAGTTTTTCTGTTTTTGTTTAATTTATATACATACAAGGGCATCCATCATCAAAAACCCAGGAGGGGGTACGTGTTATGGTGCCTCTACCTCTCGGCGATCGTATCGTATACGATGTATGTATACATGGATAATAGAAGAATTATTCTATTATCTAGATTATCGATAGGTTTACAATTAGTATCTATGAATCCTAGAATTCGTACTCCCGTGGTGAAATTTCGTATGTGAAAGATAGGATTAGCTAACGATATAAATCTAATGTATATTTAATATAAATAAATAATTATAATACTTTATTTATAAATGTATAATTGACACGAAAAAAACCGGAAAGGACATGTTCCTTCCTTGTTCCTTCGCCAATCAACACCGTTGTTTATACAACTTTAATATTGTAAAACGTTCGTAATACGTGCAATGAATGTAAGTGTAGGTGTATTAATGATTATATTTACAATACGTTATAATATTATAACAGTCGACAATTATAAATCAGTGTAAATGGTGTGTTTGATGTGTAAATGTTTAGAAACCGGAGACCAGCATGGTCTAATGTGTCGCCTTGAAACAACGAATACATTATTCCGTTACCGATGAAAGTTACTGATAATACTTAGTTAAGGTACGTTTGATCGGAATTCAGTCGGGATATTTGTACTATAGCGTCGGTAAATTTTCTACGTCAATGGAAAATAACATATTACGCCTGATATGTATAAATATTACGTGCGTACTATCGATTTTTCTTGAACTTTTGACATTTACATTTTTACAAACACAACTGAACCCGTAGTCGTTTGTGTAGAGACTACAATTTGATTCCTTTGGAACTTATTGCATATGCAATACCGATATGAAAATGTGCTTGATCGATACCGAGAAAAAATATCTTTGTAAAATATAGTGCCAATTACTTACGCGTTCTACGCCTTATTTGTTGACATCACCATTCGTATCGCATGCATTTATATTATTGCGATCTGTAGCACAATGACACATTCGAATTTGTTCGTGAAGTGTACCTTTACGCGTTATTAATATCATGACGTTCGTGTACGCGAATCGAAGCGAATCGAATACATATTCAATATCAAAACGATTGCTGTTCCGTTAAACGAAAATGTGAACTCAAAATATCTAAATGAAGACTATAACTTTTCATTTAACAGTTTCTAAAATTATTTCTGATATTATTATTATTATTATTATTATTTATTTTGTTTTCGAAAAACTGGTTTGCACTCAAAATCACAAACATAAGAATGGACTGACCTGCATTTTAAGGGATGTTTACTATACATTTTGGCCGTATCTTCATGAAACGTGTAGGTACATTTTGTAAATTAAAATGTATAAGTATTTAAAATACGTTATATTATGTAGAATATTGTATTATATTGGTCTTAATGGATATATTTTCCTTGAATCTCGTATATTTTTAACAGATAGCTTCAATTATTATTGATTTGCACTTCTATAATCAATTGTTGCTGCTAAATTATCATAATAAGTTATTGCGTAAAAGTTCAGGACATTTTGTTTTATTTTTTCTATTAAAAAGCATAATTTAGTTTTTACATAATATTTTAGAATAAATTACATTTATTTTGAGCAATATTAGTTAAAATATGTGCCCATTACTCTTAAACTTAAACTGTATTTGACTCCATTTACAATATATCTGAAATGGTCCAGGCACACCGGCACTCTTCGTACGCACACACTCGTTGTATACTTGCAATCAAAATTAAATAGGTATACGTGTATTTAAAAAATATAATTCGTGTATATTTTTATATATTTTATTTATTTATTTTTTATTTTTTTATTTATTACATTTTAAACGGGCCAGGCCCAGGTACATAATTAATATATAGATAATAAATTCATTAATTTTATAAGCTTAACAGTTATAAGATAAATATAAAGTTAATACAATTAAAAGTTTATAAATTATTATTATGAAGGATAGAATTACAATAAGTTATAAATAATATAAAGTTTGGTGTATTGAATGTATCAATATCGTATTTATTTATAGTATTCATAACTCTGATAATGGGGGTGTTGCTTGCATAGTTTGTTACTTCTACGTTAACATAAAATGTATTTTTAATTTGAATACTACAAGTAGGAACATGGAAAGAAAAACGACTTAAGAATTCAGGACAATCGATTAATCCTATAAAAAGTTTATACGAAAAATATAAATCCAATCTCAAACGACGATTTTCTAATGTTTCAAGGTTAAGAAAAGACAAAAGTGGGGAATATGAAGAATGAGTTTCCTAGGTATGGAACATTTGAATGAAAGAAAACGTAGGAATTTTTGTTGGATTTTTTTCCAATTTTAACTTGAAGCCTAATTGGTATGGAGACCATATTATTGATCCATATTCATAGATAAAGCGAACCAAAGAACAAAATAATGATTTTAGGGTATATCTATCGGTAAAGTCCGAACAATTTCAAATTATAAGCCCAATGATCTTGTTAGACCTGTTTATAATATTATTTATTTGACAATCAAATTTAAGTTTAGAGTCAAAAAGAATACCTAGGTCCTTAACAGGTTCAGTGGTTCTATGTAGCTTTGATCCGTTGATATGGTAGTGAAAGTTTGTATTGACTCGAGCTCTGGAAAATGACATTATCTGACACTTATTAATATTAAGAGTAAAAATATTATGTTATTACACCAATTATAGAGAGTATTTAAATCAGACTGGAGTAAATCGGCATCAAGTTGACAGTTAACTTTACAAAAACATTCTATATCATCTGCAAACATTAATTTAGAATAATTTTGAAAAGTTATATCATTAATAAATATAAGAAATAATGTTGGAGCTAAATGAGACCTTTGAGGGACTCCCGAAGAAACAGTTATTGGATCAGACATAAACTCTTTATAAGTTACTATTTGACGTCGATTACTAATAAAAGATATAAGCCATGATAGAAAAGGGTCTCTCAAATACCAATCTGTTTTAATTTTATAAATAAAATTTGATGATTGATTTTATCAAAAGTTTTAGCAAAGTCGGTGTATATAACATCAACATTATACCCACTGGAAAGAGCATCATATACAAAAATGTGAAATTTAAGTAAATTGGTGTTGGTACATTTATTACGTTTAAAGCCATGTTGATCATCAACGATTACATTGTTCAAGTCAAATAAAATTGTATTTGCTACAATTGATTCAAACATTTTAGGAATAAGAGAGAGCAAAGATATGGGTCGGTAGCTAGAATTAATAGAAATATCAGAAGAGGATTTAAGAATGGGTCGAACTAAACTAATTTTCCATGCATTTGGAAAAATACCAGTAGAAAGTGATAAATTGAATAGGTATAATAAGGGTGAAGAAATAACAAATTTACAGTTTTTTTAAAATAAGTTTGGTATTAAATCAGAACCCGGACTGAAAATATAATGTATAGAATTCAAAGATTCAAAGACTTCAGATAATTCAATTGAAACAGAGTTAATAGAAGAAAAGAAGACTTTAGGTGGATTAGATTTATATATATATATATATATATATATATATATATATATATATATATATATATATATATATATATATATATATATGTATACATATATATTTCAGAAAATTGGAAAAAAACTTTTTTGTGTGTTACAATAAAAAAAAAAAAAGATGGATCAGAAAAATAAGTAATAGACATATTGAATGTTAGTTATAGACATAAGACGATACGTAAGAAGTAGGTTTATATAGTTATAATGTGGAATGTTGTTTAAGAATCCAGGAATACCGACTAACGGTTTGTATTGATAGTCGGTATTCCTAGACTTACGAAAAACATAACTAGAGAACGGATTTGGATATAAGTTGCAATTTTTTTTAAATATTCGAAAACATTGCATTCCAAACACAAAGTTTATTTTATACATCAAGGCGTTCTGAAAAGTAACTTTTATTTTGAAATTTTGACATTTTTAGCACATTAATATGCTTTAGGGTCATTTTTATGCAAGAATGAATAGAATTTGATAAAAAATATGGTTAAAAGTCAGATATTCATATATTGAATTCATATGAAATACAAGGTAAAAGTATAACGAATGTATCTAGATCTAAATAATTATGTATTCAGTTTTTGGAAATATTTTTTTGGTTAAAAGATAAAATAAAAAAAATTAAATTAAAAAAATAAAAATGTATAATAACAAAAAAAAAATACGAATTTTTTCATTGTTAAAAATAATATTTAGAGCACATTTTTAGTGCATATTTTGAAAATAATCTATGATGCATTAAATCATATTTTTTAAGGAATTTTCGTTTGTTTCTTAATCCGACTTTTAACCGAAACAATTTAAAATCTATGAAACACTCTTAACAAATGAAAGTATTCTTCACATCATTTTACCATCACAATTTTCACTTCTATATATATAACATGAATGCGTATAGAGGTTAACCATGTTAGTCCACAGTATCGTATTAATAATTCGATCAAATAAATAAATCATCATAGTTTCTCATTATTATTGAAAATCGTAACATTCAATTTAAATAATTACATGCACATCAACATTGAATTTAATAAAAGCGATCACTTCGATGGCTTGAATTTGAGCAATAGTTTACCGTTTCGAAACAAAATTATCGCAGTTGTGACCGACAGTTTATGTCGAATTAACATAATTAAATTACATCCGAAGAGACTTTAACAGTGAATCGAGTTCGGACAACGGGACTGGAAACATAGGACATGTCATATTGTGTTTGTGTGCACCAACATCAAAATGTAATTAAATATCCGGGAACAATTGCGAGACCATATTACGAAATGCAATCGCCGCCGTTGGTTAAAACTGTTTACGCGAAGATAGTGCACGTAAATATGCAGGTATCACGTTTCCATTTTAACGCTTATATTTTTGATTTTTCACATTGGTGTTTTATGCGCCATAATATATTGTCCTGTCGTAAATAGTATACAACATACCTATCTAATAATTATTATATTGTAACTGTTGATATTATTTACCGTTTATTTAAAATTCAACCATGAGTAATCTGGTTCAATAATATCTAAAGATTTTAGTAAGTTCCCGTGCACGGTATTGAAAAAAAGTTTGACAATGTTGAACGGTTTTTGTTAAAGCAATAATAATTTTCAATAATTAGTATTAAAAAACAACTGAAAATATCATGGAGAAAACTACGAATTTTGATCGATGATCAAAAAGTGTACCTATTGAATTTAATATATCTTAATTCGATATTCAGTATACGATAGTCGTTTGAGAATACGATTAATCGAATCGAGTGGACCGAATGATTATTTTCGATTGAATATTGTCAATCGAACAATATTTTTCGTCCATTCGTATTGTCCGTTTCGATTTGTTTAATATCAGAACCGAAATGATGCGATGTATAGGAAAACGGAGATAGAACTCGGGTTTAATTAACGGGCTTATGTACACGGAATACAAACAAAGCACCCACTCACGTTTACCGAAATGTACACCTACACGCCTATATTATAGTCGAATAATTGTTGAACTAATTAATTTTACTTGGTTATTTAATGATAATATAATAAAATTTGTAGTTCGGGACTTTGAAAATGATGTTTTGATAATAACCCACTGCATATCGAACGGAAGTGTTAAATGTATAAATAATTATGAACATTTGTATGGTTCTTCAAAAATGTATTTAAATTAATAAATAGACTCTTAAATACGTTCAAGCATACAGTAGTGCCGAATTCGTCATATAAGTGTAACAGTGTTCACACATTTTAAAGGGTAGGGGAGGATATTAATATTGTGCACGTAAATTGTACGTACTCAGGAAGTATTAATAAGTTAGTTCAGTACTAATGAGATAAATAATAAGTAATAACTATTAATATATTATTTTCGAAAGCGAAGTAATATTTTATCACTAATAAAGCGTAGTGCCCAAAATGAATAACTAACTGCGACATGGTGTATTCCGTAATGGTTTATTGGTTTCCCCGTGGCTCGCGACTTTTGAATATTTTTTTTCAATGAGAATTCGTGTACCAATATAGTACGAAAATAATAACCAAAAAAATATATCAAAACATAACGATGGAACAGTGTTCACACGCTGTGTTTATATAAATATTCTTACTCTACAGCGTATTACACTATTTACAAGTGTTTAGAAAATAACAGCGATTTGGTTAGTACATGATTGGTTGATTTATCAGTACACAAGGGCGAATTCAGAAATTTTTTACGGAGGGGGCGCAAAATAAATTGTTTACTTTCGACTAACCTGCCTGAATTTTGTAACATAATACGTAAATGCGACAAAAATGATGTTGACATATTTTATTTTCATGATATTATTAGAAATTACCATTGAAGGTACTTCGGAAATAGTTTATAGCTATAACATATCAACACACTAGTCAATACACAATAAATATACGAGTAAAATAATATTATTTTATTTTTCGTAATTGTATATTACTCTGGTTAGTAGTTGTATTGAACGACGAAAATAATCGAAAACCCAATATATTTTAAACCTATTTTAGAGATTTCGGGGGGCGTATGCACCCCTTCCTCCCCTCCCTTGGATCCGCGCCTGTCAGTACACATAATACCCATGCAATATATTTAAATTGTCGTCAATTTCGCTATCGCGAAAACTTGTGTCGCACCATTTTTTCGGAGCCACTGTATCGGTTTGATCAGATTAGGTACCTAACTGTAACGCCGTTACGCATAGTTTTTTGCCGTACGCAACGTTATTGTTTGAACGCTAAACGCATTTCAGGTGCTATCGTTCGGTTTTCGGTTTCAAGTGGACAAAATATTGTAATCCTTTTCAACGGAATTTCCATTTCAAAGAACTGTCGAGTTCGTCAAACATAAGTCCGACTGCATGTTATAAAACATACCGTATTCTTCACGTTTCTCGTCGTAACAGCGAAACACCGGCACGGAAGTAACGAGGAGGACGTGATGGTTCCCCGATCGAGATGCGTAATTATGTTTATACGCGGATCCGTACGGTTTCGTGCTCATTAGGATTAGGTTTATACGCTAATACGAATGCAGATAGTATACATTAGTGCGTATGTATAAATAATGTGTATCACGTTACATATCGCGCGCGCACGAAATCGACGAGTGCGCTTGACCGTGCACCAGGCACTGAGCCGTATAATTATGTATGTATATCGGCAGCGGCGGTGGTTTTACTGTTATAATAACAATAACGTTATTTTAACGATTGTAGGTAGACACGGGCGAGTGCGCACCTGTGCAAGAATAATAATAATATTTCGCGGGCGCGCGCGCGCGCTTGTTCTTCGCCCACTCGTAAACATAATGGTGTGTAGGTGGTGATCTGATAGAGAGAAAGAGAGAGAGATAGAGAGAGTGAGCGACAAAGGAATCATAAACAGGGTCATCGCCGTTTGCTCGCGTAATGATAACTATTGTTGTTCGTGGCAACGAGAAACGTAGTGCAAAGCCGTCGGTCACTATCGCGACCGAGACGAATATAATTGTTAAAAACCGTAGGTGATCATCAGCAAAACGACAAGACATACTAATCACAATGTTACAGCTTGCGGTAGACAATTTTAGGGCGAAAATCGTGGCTTGCTATCCACTTGAAGCTATCGAAATAACATTTTGAACTACTGGACGGAAATCTGCCATGTTGTACGTTTGCGAGACGGAGGCAACACGCGTAGGTACGATCTTAATGTGTCGGACCGAGATACATTTCCATTTCAGAAATGTATACGTACAACGTCTTACAAACGTTAATTTTAAGACATGGTGTACGCGACTACAACCCGTTCTATAAACAATACTGTGACTGATATTACTCTAGATCTAATATGATGCAGATTCCATTTTTAAAGACATTTTTTATTTGTTAAATCATTATAATCAACATTTTGTTGTTTGTAATAGAGACTTGAATTTTTCGGTTTTTCCTAAATAAGTGGTTATAATTTAATAATTCGATAGAAGCAGATGAGACATAAAAATTGTAATACTATTTTTTTTTTTTGCAAAAGTTAAGACTTTGAAAATTTAACATATCATAATAAGAAATCGGGTAATTTGTGTTTAGAAATGTAAATCGATACATCCGAATCAATCCACTCGGAAAATCGATTTTTCGAAAACAATAGTGCATGGATTTAAACTTTGAAAAATATAAATAGCAACAGCATTCACCGTCCCTGTATCTCACAATCTCAGTGAATTTCGGGTTTTTTTTTTTTTAATTACTAACGTTTAGGCGTATAGTTTCTCACGAGTTTATATCAATGTGTGCACCTAGATACGAGTACAAACCGCACTGGACTACATAAAGATAAAGGAATAGTTAAGTGGCAGATTTGTGCAAGTAACGGGAGTGTTCGCAGTGCAGTAAGACGCGTGTTGACGAGAGGCTAATTATTTTCAAGGCTTGTCTTGAGCGTTTAGCCGAAGGACTTACTGGTTATATCCACGTGTAACATGAGTGATTTGCATAGGACATTGTCGTGACCTGGATAATTGATTAAAATGCAATTAACATTTCAAAGCCCAAAGCCGAGCATGGTGCAAGTGACCGTGTAGATAGCTCATCTAACATTAAGTTTTCGTAAATGATCATCACATTGTATAACCGTTACTGTTGTTGTTGTTTTTGCTATTGTTAAAATACTTAAAATTGATTTAAGAACGGAAGTCCAATTTCGTGATAAATGCTGTACTACTTGAAACACACAGCAATAGATACAGGCATGGTAAATGTTATTATATTATTTAGCTTAAATTATTACGAATGTTTCAAAATTCACTGTATCATATTTATTGCGATTCATCGTCATGAAACGTGGATCAGTTTCATTTTCCGAATGTAATGATTTATCACTATGGCATAGACGTTCCAGTAGTCAAAAAGTAGTAAAATTGAGTTTATAAAATTAAAAATTTTAATAAAAAAAAAAAAAAAGTTTCACTATGATAAAAAAAAATACCTTTATTTAAGAGAAATATAAGTTTACGCTTTGCAATCTCAATA